>VUQI01008449.1:53796-67259 GCA_015106735.1 Paratilapia polleni | reverse complement strand
CCATAACACCCCCCCCCCCCCCCCAAAAAAAACGGACTATTCAGAAATGCATACATCTTGCACTTGTAGCCTACCCATTAGAGCAGTACATTTGCTAAATATATATAACGCATAATCGATATATAACCGAACTCATTTGTTTCAAGGTAGTGATGGAGAACAGGGGTTGGGCGCCAGGTAGGTTTCGGCTCCACATCTCGTCAAAGGACTCAGTAGAGCATCCAGACCAAATTAGACACCATTACCGAGCAAGGACCACCGATCCTGTCGCTTATTTAAATTACGCGGAAGGAGTGTATTTAGAATCAAAGAAAATGGGGGAAATCTAACTGCACACTGACCTCCATGAAGCTTCTTCGAGCCTGTCCGAAGCCGCGGCACATAAACTTCCAACGGTGCGCTTTAGTCCAAACTTGCAGGAAGCGGAGGGATGAGTGCGTAGTGGTGCCTTTCTGCAATTTGGCACAGTGTCAATTCAACACAGACACTACTCCATATAAATCTCTTGACTTCATAAGAGGCTGAAACCGACTTGCACGGCTCGGAATAGCCGACTTGTTCGTGGACGTGGTGCTGCGTGGTGGAGCAAGGAGCTTCGGCTGGCAGCTCCGTGCGATAAACGTGTTTCTGCCTAGAAATCTTCCCAGTCGTCCTGGTGGCTCAGCTCAAGCAATACTTCCGACAATGCAGTTGTTCCCTTTCAGGTGGGTAACACGGTTATATTTTCCCTGTCGCCAAGCAGTTGTGCTGGATGTTTAAAAGCAGAAAACTCACTCGGTGAGGATGCGGAGTCTCGCCAACCGCTCTGCCGCTCCGTTGTCCAATATGCACTTGTCAGCTGATAAACTGCGCATCCCGTCGCTTCCCTCAGCCTCGCCTCTGGTCTGCCTATCAGGAACGGTTTAGGCCGTAGGGGTCAACTATACGGGTGAGCAACAAGCACACAGCTGCACCTGTGAAGAAAATTAGTTCCACTGTTAGCAAAATAAAGCGTTTGCCTCAAACGTTATTGTAACAGCCAAAACTACGTTTGATTAACTGCTATACGTTTATTGCTGCCACTTAAATGAGTTCCAATTTATATTTACGTTAGAAAAATGTATTCCTCAATTTCATTCTGAAACAGCAGAGGCGGATTTACTCAGAGCCACAGCTTCCTCTCAGCCCACCTGCCTGTTTTCCTTCAGCCTGCTCTCTCCTCTTCGCTTTTGTATTGAGAAGCAGTTCATTAAGTTTACCTATGGCCGCGCGCGCTGCCACATAATTGGCTAACTCACAAATCTCAATTTCTCACCTTCAGTGTGACTGACAAAGGGAAAGGCAGAGTGATGTAAATAAATGCAAAATTTCTCACAGAAGACTAGCAGCTAAGGGTTATTCAAGCTGTTAAACTGTTGGGTAAACAAGAAGGCCAAAACCACGACGCTTGGTGCTCAAATTAAAATGTTGGTGTTAGACTGGCTGTCGAGTAAAGATTGATTCATATTGTTTTGCTCCATCCACCATCTGTGGTGGAATTGATCAACTGCAGCAGAGATATGCAATAAATATGCACAATTTGAGTTCAATCAACCCAAACCACCACTAAGAAAGGTTATTCTAATGATTTTTGCCCCCACCCCACCAAATCTTTCATATTAACCTTCAAGAAAATATGAGCATGCTTTGTGCCTGCTTTGATAGGGCTTCAGTTGCTGATTGTATAGCCAGAATTGAAGTTCTTCACCACTTTGTAAGTGTGAAAACTTCATCTTGATGAGCTCCAGTTACAGAGATAAGTACACTTGCCTCCCAGCCATTCTCCATCCTGCTAAAACCAAAACCACATTTACTCTGAATTAGCTTTGTGATGTACGAAAACATATAAGACACTATCTGATAGGCTTCAAATGATAGCATTTAGAGGATATACCACGGAAAGCAGAGTTTCATTAATTACAAAAGCAATAGCCCACTAATCCCACTAGAAAGGCATTTTGAGGCTGAGTCGTTTTGGATCTGAGGGAGAGAAAAGAGAGAAAGACTAACAATGCCAATGGTAGATCACAGACCTTCAAACTATGGTCTGCAGGCCCCACAGCTCAATAGGGGGCCCAATACTGCAGCTCTGACTGGGCATTTTTTTTTTAATCCCCTTCCTGAATTTACCCCACGTCTGACCACATGCAGTGATGAAGTTATCACTGAGGACAGCTTTTCTCCAAGCAAAATCAGCCCTAGCCTTCGATGCTTGATTCTTCTATTATACCCGGGAGCACATCAAAAACTTGCCTCCATCAAATGGCATTATCTGCATGAAAGGCAACTGCCCAACAATCTATCTCCAACTCTGACATTCCATCTTCAGTCAAGGGCATGCAAAAAAGAGAGGAAAGAAAGGACACAAAAAAGGAGAGGAATTCTTGTAAGGGCTGCTGAAGCCAATACCCCTCCTTTTTTTCCCTGCTTCAAGTCAAACTACTTTTTTCCCTCTTCTGTAATATTCTTGGGGGCTTTTCAGAGAGACTGTACGTGGAAGTTAGTTACTAAGCAACATATTCACACATTTCATCCACATGAAGGTTCTTTTAAGTTCAGTACACCAGAGGGTTAATGATAGATTAACAGTCCTTCACTTTGTTGAACCAAAGAAAATAGTTTGTTCAGTTTCACAAAAATGTTCTTTTACTGCAACTTGAATTAACTTTACATCCGTAACACTGATTTTCCATACCTTAGACAAGGCTTTATTTTCTCCTAGTCACACACAGTGCGTGTCAGTGCAGTCAACTGTGCCCTCTATTGGAGGCCAGTCACTTTCAACATCCAAATTCAAAGACAAATGCACAGTGTTTTACGTGGTCAAAAGAGCATTAAAAGAATCTGAAATTACACTTGAATAGGATGAAGATGTAAAGATTCACTACAAAGTGTTTCACACCAAACAAATATAGATCAGTAACTTCTAAATAGGATCAATTTTTATCAGTATGAACATGAAGTGCTTGATTCATGCGTTGTGTAGTGCAGTGACTTTTTTAGACTCATAGATTAAAGTCAGCATTAGTCCCTAAAATTACAGGAATATAGTAGACACGTACAACTTTATTTGCTGCATTTGCTTCCAAGGCTACATAAGGCTTGCAGGTTTTGTGCCGGAATATACAAAACATGAACCAGAAACTTCACTACTGAAGCCCAAGAGCATAGCATACATTAAAGAATAAAAGCCCATATCTCTCTTCAGCCCTGTATGTTTTACATATGTACAGAATCAGCAGAGAAAACAGATGGGCCACACCACGGGGACAGAGAGACCTGTGGACATAATAAAAAGCAACATTGACAAATTATACATACACTCTCTTACCCATCCTATGTATGCAGGAATTTGTCCCCAAGGGGTTAGACAGTGAGTCTGATGTGTTCGAAACTGTGTCTTGTCTTGTCCGATGTGTTTTAAAAAGAAAAAATAACAATGGATGGACTCTCTATATGTGTGCAGTACATTATTTTCACACTGTAAAGGCTTTTGCCTTTTGTTAGTCTAGTATTGTGTTCCACAAACTAAACGGACATGTATAAAGGGATTGGACAGAACTTCTCTTTTCATGTGGAAATGAATCCCTTCCAAAGGGACAAAACAGTTTTCACCCTTGGTTATACCGTGGGGACTTTAGGGAAGCACCTTTTTTTATATCCGAGGAAAAAGAAAATGAAAAAAAAAAGCAAATATTTTAATGCACAAATACAAATTTATGTCACACAATATGAGTGGTTTTTAAATGTGGTGTTAAGATTAAAAAAAAAAAAAGGAAGTGTTGGATTGTGCAAATGAATCTCATATTTATTCAGAGGTCTGACATCTTTCAGTTACCTAGAGTAAAGGAGGACAGTGATGGAAGCCTCACTCTGCCAAGCTTTCAAATCTCAGCGGGCATTTTGAAACAAGGTAGGAGGGCTTTGGTGTTCTTCTGAGGCTATTCTCTGAACATGTCTATTGATTATGGTGGGCCCCTACAGTACCACCAAGTTGAAAGAGGAATAACCCAAGAAGCCAGAGAATTAGAAAACAAATTTAGGGAACTAAAAGGTAATTTTAAAAAATCACAAGTTTAGCCGTGCACAATCTTATAATTTGGAATTATGTTAAGCATGTGGGCATGTTTCTGTACATGCTATCTTAAATAACCAGCTCTTGGATTTGTGGGTAACAAAAACACATTTTTGCCTTAAAAAAATTTCCCCAGAAGATAAATAAAAATCTTAATTTATTTTGAATTAAATCCACCACACTTTAAATTTTGAGCAAACGGACGTTGGGTTTGGTTAAAATTGGACTTACAGTAAAATGGACCACCTTTTGAAATATCAAACAGGCTCAGTGTCATTCTGAATTTTTTAGATGGATGGACAACGTCAAAGGCAATAGACCTGTGGCAAATCAAAGCTGCTGGTGGAAGACCTTGTGAGCTACATTCATTTAATTTAAAAAGATTAACTGGTAAGCAAGGAGGGCAGCCTCGAGAGATAAAAGACACTTTTTTTCCCTGGGTATGAGGCAGGCATTAGAAGAGTAGGCGTGGGGCTGTTTTATTTTCTATGACTATTATTTTAATACATATCTGTGGAACTATGGTGAAAAGGACAGGCTGAAAAGATACTGGTCATTCATCAGCAAGCAGCATTCAACTTCATATGCATCACATTTTTATAACTTTTTCTTGGTTTTATTTTTTTTTTTTTTAGCAGACAATTGGCAGATGGTCTACAAAGTAATATTGGGAGTTATAAGTGAATAAAACATAGCCCAACTCTGGAATAAAATTTCTAAATCATGCCATGACTGACTTGAAAATAATATTTTCTTATCTTCAGTATAGTCCTGTGAAGGTTAGCTAAATGCAGAACTCCTCTTTCTACAATAATAATTCAGTGATGGACAAAAGGCAACAGTTTTCTTTGTTTGTCTGACCAAACGCACCTCGTGTACTCTGAAATAACATTTCTTGATAACAAATTGATCACTTTTGTGTGCATGAAAAGCTAAAAGTATTTTGTTTAAAATAATCCAGTAGTTATATAACAGTAGTCTGAACATGTTTTTTTATGTCTTAGGAGTTGTGTTACAAAGTCCCCCATCAGCCTTTACTGCACTTAAAGAGAAACAACATACTGTAGGGAAGTTTGGTGTGGAAAAACAAAAAGGGTAAATGGAAAGTTTGCTCTATAAAATGTCAAAATGGTATGCATATGAAAAATACAAAGACACAACCCATAAAACGGAGAAGGAGAATGTTTAAGGTTATGAATATATATCCCCCAGCTGTCAGTTTAAAAAGTACAGACATTGACAAGACATTAAACAGATGCTGTTGTCTTGCATGGCTATTGCTAGTTACCTCATCTGGCTATAATCACTACTATAGTGGCCCTCTTTTCTTTTCTTTTCTTTTTTTTTTGAGACTGAGGGGCATTTACTGATGGTATAAAATATCAAAAATATTTTTTTTCCATCTATTCAGAATGGTTTTCATTTGATGAAAAAGTGAAAAAAAATGAAACAAAAACATTATAAATTGCTGAAATGAGTTGTGTCTGAATTAATTAAAAATTATAAGTTCAATTTTTAGACTATTGCAATTATATATTATTTCAGATTGAATTATTAAGTTTATTTATTTGGGAGATAATAAAAATAGCTGCTTCACTTATTACATTTCTTGAAAGGGCACTGCAGAGTATTTTTTAGTACTGCATCCTGATATTAAAGTTCAACCCAAATATTTGCAGTTGTCTGTTTTCTTCCATTTCTGTCCGGTATGTTTTTCTAACTAATGGTCAAATGAATCATTTTAACTACTTTGAGATTTGTTTTTCAGAGTATCCCCAGTGATGCACCAACAAGCAAACCTGTCTCCCACATAAAGGTATTTTTCCCATAACTCTCCCAGCAGTAACAGCATGAAGCTTACTACTTATGTAATACCGCTATTTGTTTCTTTTAAGTTTGTTTGCTTCTCCTCTGAGCGTGTGCCCAATACAGCCAATTCAAAGAGCTGTAGACACACCCCTGATTGCAACAAGAGATATCTCACAACAAGGAAGCAGGATGCTCTCTAAATAATTGCGTACACCCACTCCTCTGTCTCGAGCGCATAGAAAATTGCAGAAAATGTTATATTGGATAACAAGATCTTGTGGAACCAGAGGCCATCTTTTAATTGGTTCTAAGTTTGAAAACACACTTTCACAAAAAAGACACCTCTGGTTTGTTTTTCATCTGGGTAGAAAAAACTCGCCTTTGTCAAGTTTGCTATGGTAATGATACATTGCTTGAAGACTGGGGATTCAATAGCATGTTACAGTATTATATTTCTCCTTTCACAACACAAGGTTCTCCCCAGCTGGTGATATTTTCTTTCCAATTTCCAGTTTTATCTCTTAATTTCTGATTGCTATAGCTGATTGCTGATTGACACAATTTGATATAATCACATCAGCCAGAGAGATGGGGTTTAAATAAATATGTATGGGATTATTTTGATTTCAACTAGCTATTGCAGCATCTTATGCCAAAGAATTTTTATTGAAACTCTTTACAAACACACTTTTGCAATTTCTGTGAAATCACCTTAGTATAACACATAATAAGAAATAAATGCCAGTCACTCCAGCCAGCCAATATTATAACATGTCCAGCTGATACGAGCACTGTAGGGGAGGGATAATTAGTGCTGCAGTGTTTTTAGCAGCTGATGTTTGTCAGACTGCTGTAGAATAAAGTGTCTTAATTTTTTCCAGCTCTGGCAATCCTTCCTTCTGTATATTGTTTTATAAAACTAGTCAGATGCAGATATTAAGCTAAACAATGTGCCACATTCACACTTTCAGTTTATGCAGGAAGCGAAAGACAAAATAATATATGAAACACATACTCTCAGAAAAACAATGGTTCTTAAATGGTTCTTTAAAAGAACCACCACCAGCTGAAGAACTTCTTTGTTTCCACAAGGGTTCTTTGTGTCCTTTATGTGGTTATTTAAAATATGACAGGTTCTTTGCTTGTATTGAAGCTATTTGGTGGCATGTAATGGCTTGAAATGAATATTTTAATTATTCATTAATCTGCACAATATTTCCCAATTCACTCATTCATCTGTGAAAAATCTTTAAAATGCCCATAACAGTTACCCAAATTCTTAGTTGAAGTCTTCACATGGGTTGTTCTGAAGAGCAATCCATAATCCTAAATATGATTATAAGACCCAGAAATGAAGCAAATTCCGTATAAGGTCGACAGTATAGTGACAAATGACATGCTCTCCGGAGAGAAAACATTCAGTCACAAAAGACCTTCCCCCAGTCCTCACAAAAGTAGACCATGTTCTGTTAAATCTTTGAAACAGTTTGTAATTCAGTAGAGAAGTGAAGTTGATTTTAAGACAATACAAATTCAAGTTTAAATAGGCACAACACCAAGTTTCAATAAACCCCCTCTTTACCCCACAAGCAGCTGCACTGCTAAATTCTTTGTGCTGTCCTAGTAAAAGTGATTCTGAGCTAATGTTAGCTAAGTAGACCATTATGCTCTCCCGAGCTAGTTATTGCCTCTATGCAGGAAGCAATAACATTTTCTCCAAGAGGGCTTGGTTAAATGTAGGCAACTTTTGTGTGCTAAAAGTGCCAGGGTAGGAAAACAGCACTACGTTTATCAAAGCCTGAGTGAACGCTACTGTACTCCAACACAGGGCTAATGAAGAGATATGTCCTCCATTACGCAGCGATATTCCTGCTGCAGCGATTAGAAAACTCTCCAGAGGGGCTCTATCACAGGCTTTCATTGAGTCTGGACCTTTGCAAATCTTCATATCCTGCACAATTTTCATAAATTGAAGTCTAATGAGCACATTTGACATAACCATGATTTATTTTCTCAGAGGCTTACCAATTTCACCAGTGCACTGCAAATTATGAATGTCAAGGGTTTAATCATATTCATATATATTCTCAACAAGGGGAATATGATGTGTCATGTGAGTAAAAGAGGCTAAATGTCTCTTTCGTTTTATGGTAGGTGTGTTATGATAATACTTGCAAACATACAGAGCACTAACAAGCTCCCTGAGGTGGCCTGATATTGTTGACGGTGAGCACAGAGCAATATCTTTCTACAGATCACTTTGGGACTGTCTTCAGTGTGTTGTGGCATGCAACTATATTACAACTGCTCTGTCTTCAAAGACATAATTACAGTAACAAGATTGTTAATGTTGTGTGTGTAATTTGTTGTTTAGTATTGACATTGTGATTGATTTTTCATTTATATGCTGTAGGATGAACAGTTTCTGTTACAAACTGTCAAACAGGGAAATGTAATCAGAAATCTCACTTTTGTTGTAAGAAAAAAGACCACTGGGTTGTTTTATGCTGATATTTTTATCACTATACAAATTATTTTTAGACATAATTTCATTTCCTCTGTGAGATATTAGTGCAGTTTTAATTCATTATTGACACTGGTAAGAATGAGAGAGCAGTTTTAAGACTGAAGTCCTTTACCAGGAGAAAAAACAGCATGGACCTCTTCATTAATGGCTTTACATCTTCCTCCCAGTCTATGACCACTCTAGGACTGTGTCTGGTCAATTTTTCAATTAGCTTCCCTTTTCACCTTACAAACTATCAAGGGGGGCTGCTGCTGAGCTCTGGATTACGATGGATGGCGTACGACAGACCTACAGTGCTTCGCCATTGTGAGAGCAAAGCAAGCATTGATAACAGCCCTTAGAAGTATTGACATGATAACATTTCTGTCTGCTGGGTCGCAGTGGCACTGAGCAGCAATAAATTGAGATGAATGATCAGTCGATGACAATTTCCATAATCGTTATACCTTTCGTAATTCATCAAGGTAATGATACCCGCGCCCCTAATGTCACATTTATTCCATTTTGTGCACAGCAGCAGGCAAAGGAGCGAGCGAAGCGCTCGTCGTCAGTTCCCTTCCAAAAGGATTGATTACAAACCAACTGCATTTTGCTCCTGCTTGTGAGTGGAAGAGCAATGTGTTATTTGACCAAAAATAACAATGAAGGGGATGGGAAATGCAATCTAATTCCACTCATTCAACTTCCTCTCTCCCCTCTAGTGACAGGCAAACAGGAGGCCATTACAGTTTAGCTTTGGCACTGTTTGTGAACCAGAGGGAGAAAAAAGGCTGCTGCTTCCTGGCTCTCTGGGACACATTGAGATTCATCATTATCACATTTCTCGCCTCCTTTCCCCCCCCCTTCACTCATTAATGACATAGTTCCTCTTTGACAATTATTTGTCATTATTGAGGAACGATAGTGTGAAAGAGTGCTGTGATTCAATTACAAACGCAGTCATTCACGATTAATTTCCTCGCCCATGTATGTTGCATATCACTGCAGACTGCGTAAGCACACCTTGACAAAAATAACAGCTCCATTCACAGAGGCGGTATCCAAGGTCTGAGAATTTTTCAAAATGTAGCGTTCAGTTGTGCTCAGAACACCACTGCACTCATCAGCTTTTCTATCCTGCAGTATGTCAGGCCGTCGATAACACGGGGATGTGCGTTCATTGAAATGGATTTCCAGGACTGCAAGAGACTGGACATCAAATAAACTGAGCATTACTGCTGTCTAACTTGTTAATTTTCCCTATACGGACAACATCCATGATGATTAAACACTAAAATCATAAAGGCTGTAAAAACCTAAAATCATTTAATTTCATTGTGGCAGAATAATCTGGTTACATCCAGACTCTCATAATGGGAAATCTAATTGAAATTCTTAGCCTAATCTGAGATTAACCAAACTAGATGTAAGTACTTTCCTCAAATCACAGTTCTTTTTACGACTTTGCAGAATTGTATGGCCAGTCAAAGAGAGTAGTTTGTATAGTAGCTGCATCTTTTTCATACCTATTCACAGGCTGACATTTCTCTTTGTGGGCAAGACACAAGAGGTGGAAAACAATTCTGTTTTCACAGCAAAAGGTCAACTCCATAGTACAGCACTAACAAGGACGGGGGTGGGTAATATTTCAGTATTAGCATTTGGAATCGCATTATGTCGATATGATCTTATATTACAGTTTTACAAAACTACATTTGAATTATTAATTACAGACAATAAATTATGTCAAAATATATTAAAGAAAGGCAGTTTTAATTTACTAAACATCAAAGTGCTATATTCATATGTCTTGTTTTATTCAACCATCAGTACAAAACTCCAACAGTCACATAATAGCAGAAAGAACAGTAACACATATTTCAAAAGTGAAAAGCTGGAAATGAATAATATCTGAACTATCAACCAGGAAAAGGGAACTGTTTTTGTTGTTGTCAAAATAGTTGCTGAAGCTGGTTTGCAGTATTATGTGTAGAGAAAACACTCCACTTGTGCACGGATGTCATGCGGGACCTCAAAATAAAACTCCACATGCAGCAGCTTTTTTATTTTTTATTTTTTTTGCTTTCTGCTCCTATTTTGTCGTTCAGTTAGAGTTCAAGTACAGTATTTCTTTAAGCATCAGGCTCAAACAAAGATCATTTTATATGCAAAGTAACAAGACAGTATCAGAGTTAAATTACTGCTAGGGCTTTACCTTGATCTCCTTCAAACAGTTTAGATTTTTCTCTATTGACATTATTATCACCACCTCCTGTATCACTATGACTTTTATTTGAATTCACACTGCAGCGGTGTAAATTCCCCAAACACCTGAAATTCAAACCATATAGCAGCAGTAAACTATTCCTAACCCCAACAGAAGCCTTCTGACTTACCACATCTTTCTACTTTCAGTGACTTAGCATTCAGCTATGAGTGAGTGTATGTATGTAATATCTTTCCCTAAGGCTCAAGCATTCACATCAACACTTGACAGACATGCCATTGATTTCTCTCTCCAAATCCCAAGACAAACTGTCAATACAAATGTCTCAGGAATAGAAAGCTCAGATTCAGTGGTGATGGACAAGTTTTGGCAAATGGTGGACAGCACAGGAGCCATTTTAGGGCAGCTGATATGTCAACGTTCCCATTAAAAATAGCAGAGCAACAGGAACTTAAGTTTGCGATTAAGAAAAATAATTATCTCAACATCTTTCCAAGATGAGAAGAACTTTCACAGCAGCTTGGCTGAGCACTACAGAGGGCACAAGCAGCAGGGAGTGGATATAATTGAGCTGAAATTGGTCTCCCATGGCAATGATACTTTGTTCAATCTAATGCTCTGCAGTGATTGGACGATCATGTCTCTCATTCGTTCTCTTGAAAAGAGGTTGAAAAGAGGCCCATCTATTACGTTGCCTACCATCAAATCTTTGATAGAAGACATAATTCTCGCCTTAAGGGATAACAAGATGCTTTATCGGCTAGACACAGACCAGACCCTAATGCTTTGAATATTATCTGATATAGCCATGTCAACAACATTTTTTTTTCTCCATATTTAAAAATGGAACTCTTTGAATTCAGGTCTCACATTTAGTTCATATGAATTTAGGAAATAATAAAAATGAATCAATGCTATTTTAGACACATATGTACAGAAAGGTATACTATATACACTAAAAATAGGGAGGACTGTTTTGGTGTTGTACATTATACTGTGTGTTACACTGAAGCAAGCCTAATGTTCTAACGTGTAGCAGAAAATCAAACTTGTTTATATTTTCTGATCTGAACCAGTGTTTGAATAGAATAATCAATTTTCATGCATCTCTTTTGGATCAATATTTGCATGTGGGAGAGCAGAAAGTGGAGCCTGCAGGGGTTCCACTGGTGTCTCCAAAGATACAGAGGATTTTAAAAAGAGAGAGGGAGAGAGGAGATGAGCTTTCTAAATAAAGGTCCTGATCTCTTTCTGTTTTTGTATTAAAGTAAAAACATAGGTTTGGCCGACAAATGGGACTGTTAAAACCCTGAGATAAGCTCCTCAACCGCCTTTCAAAATCAAATGTCCTGGCATGTTGTTTGACTCGCTATTCATCAAGACTGAAAGGATTTTGACAGAAGTGTATCCAATACAGTTAAAAAATGATCGAATTCCAAGGCTACAAGCTATTTTCAGTCATTGTAGTGAGGTTATCTTGAATGACAGTACTGTCCAACTAAAATAATGCCATCATCACCGTGATAAATGTTATAATCAGGATTCAAAGGATTAATAAGCCCCCTTCTATAGAAAGTGTCACATCATCATTATAGTTTCTTATGATCAGTGCATTCTGGGAGTTACTCTGTGATGTCATGTTTCTGTAAATACATGATTAGATATCCTTAAAAGAACATTTTCCTGCCTATATCAAGACACCTTGCTGTGTTATTGTGCTTTATGGTGTGTTATTGTGCCCTGGAAACTTACATAAGAATAACAAGGCAGTTGCAAGTAAATCACAATCCACTGGAAAAACTTTAGCCAGTTTAACTCATACTGTAATTGGATTGGCTTCAGAGAACGTAATGCAGCACCAAGCACATTTTTTTCTATTCTGACTAAGAATGGTGGTTCAGCTGTTTATGAGTCTTGTTTTGAATGTCTTATTATATGTTTTTAACAGACTACTTCTAACTATTTTCGCATGCTCTTGGCTTAATAACTGTTACATGCTTTTGGTGAATCTTAATTATGCTTTTGAACTACCACATTAATTTCTGCCTTAGTAATCTACATGCATCTAAAGATGACTTGGAAAGACAGATGCACAAACTGATAGCCTACGATAAGGTTCATAGTTTGTTGGACAGAAATTTTGTAGTTTTGCCTCTGCACACCACCACAGTGGACTTTAAATCAAACAGTCAATATGTGACTGAAGTACAGAATTTCTGCTTTAATTCAAGCTGTTTTACAACAATTTTGCATTAACTCTTTAGGAATTACAATAATTTTTATACATAGTCCCCCATTTTCAGAGGCTCAAAATTAATTGGACAATTGATTGACAAGCAGTTTAATGGCCAGATGAGGCCTGTTCCCTTGTTATTTCATGACAAATGAAGCAGATATAATATCTGAAGTTGATTCCAAATTTTGAATTTGCAATTTTTTATAGCTTTTCATTGTAATTTTAAACAGGAGTCCCAAAGAGACATCAGTGTAAGTGTCCATAATTAGGCTGAAAAAACAAACTAAACCTGTCAGAGAGATAGCAAAAACTTTAGTAGTGGCTAAATAAACAATCTAGTTCATTCTCACAAAAGAAGGAATGCACTGGCCAGCTCAGCAACACCAAAAGGCCTGAAAGAATACAGAAGACGACTAAAGTGGATGATAACAGAATTATTTCCATCATTAAGAAAAACTTCACAAGCTTCACAACATTGAACCACAACATCAAGAACACTCTCGAGGAGGTAGGTGTATCATTGTTAAGGTCTACAATCAAGAGGTGCCTTCATGAATGGAAATACGAATGGTACATAACTTATTGCAGCTCC
>VUQI01008449.1:26638-50079 GCA_015106735.1 Paratilapia polleni | reverse complement strand
ATCTGATCATAACTAACCAAAATGAAAAGTTTCAAGCCTAACCGTCTTGTCTCCTCAACTCAAACTGGGAGTTGGTTTCACAGGAGAGAAGTCTAATAGCTGAAGGCTCTAGCAGCTATTCTACTTTTGGAAACTCTAGGAAGCACAGGTAAATGTGCACTCTGAGAGCACATGGTACTGTGAGGTCTTTATACTTACACCAATGCACCGGTATATTTTTATCAGAATCTCTGAAAAGTGTAACACATGTATTTTGGGTGGATAGCTAGTTAAACTGACAACCTAAACAGCTGCAGCCAAATACATGAGAACACTGATGCGTGACAGAGCTTGGTCAGCTGATATGTCTTGTGCCTCCCACCATCACACCATAATGAGGATGCTTAACCTTTTAAAACTGATGAAAATGCTAAAATGTGTCTCTGTAAGACAAACAATTGCAGCTTTATTTTTCTCAGCGCTGGTCACTGAACTTTGTGTCAGACATTCCACGGGAAGCAAAAGGCGCTTCATTAAGTACTGCATTAATCACCATGATACATTAACTGTGGGTAGTTATGGTAATGTGGCTGAAAATGACCTGTTATGCCAATGATGTCATTAATTAAGCTTAATGCTTTAAGTTTTAATTAGCAGATATTTCTGTCAATGTACTTGTCTTCACCTGGGTGGCAATAAAATGAGCCGGAGGGATATAACTGCTGATGAGTAACATCACCTTGTGAGTAATACTAACACTGTATTTAATCACCACGTCACTCTCTGATTAAAGTGCAAGCAAAGAACTATACTTTCTTTTGCCTATTTTTATTTTCAACATTTCCCCCAATTTAGTTGCTTGGCAACCAGAAGAGCGTAGTGCATACTATGCAATGCTCCGTGAGCCATGAATTTGAAGGAGAGAAAGATTGGGTCCTGCATGAACATGGTTTTCACTTGACTTAGGTATTTTAAGTCATAGCCGGTGTGGTTTTTTTAGATACTGTTGGTTTCTTTCAACTACATCTAGGCAGGTGGAGCTTTGAGTTAAGCAGCTACTAAACTGAACAAAAAGAAGGAAGACACAATCTATGAAGCACAGGTCAGTGGTGTCATGGAGTATGCTTCACTTTGATGGATGAGTGCTCACCCTATTCATCTTGGCCAGATAGAGGCTTTAATTGGAGTGGATGAGGTGTCCTGCCGGTTCTTAATTAGCAATAACTGTCCTCAGCATCAGATGTCAGGTTGCTGCTGTCTTGTACAAGCTGGACACCCATAACTGCCCACCTACAAGTGCCCTATGCCCCTCCTCCATATGTCAGGTATTTCACCATTCACCATACCATACCACCGTATCTCCTCTTCCACCCATGAACACACTCCTTGGACAAAGGTTTAATCCAAACTGCTGTCCGAATATGGAATAGCCTCTGAGAGGAATGTCTTGGCCAGATAACAGACACTGGTCTCCAAGCCTTTAAGAGCAGATGAATAGAAAACCTCCTGACCACACTGTTAACAGAATTTGACTTTTGAACGGCAGTGAACCATGTGATTGGTCAGCCAATGTACTATACTTGTGCATTTTACTTGGATATTGATCACAATCGCAATCAATTAAAGAATTTTAAAAACTCATACAGTATAAGTTTATCAGACACAGGGTTTCGCATACTCTGCAACTTTGCAACTAGTGCATGAGTACGTGAGGAGAAAGTACAAAACATTCTTTGGAAGTTTTGTGACATTAAAACACATTGTCATTAACAGACATACTCATACAGTCCCAATGCTTTAAAATTACACCAAAAAAAAAAAAATCTCAGAAATTTAGCTTCGTATAGAGGGGAGTAGTATGAAGTCTTTATTAAGAACTGTCAGCATAGACACAGCAAAGTATAGAGTGCCTGATGATTACAATGCCACTCAGTAATAATGGCAAAAATAGACAAAAAATGTTCCAGAGGCATGTTTGGAACTGGTTATCTGAACAAACTAAACTAAAAAAAAGAAGCACAATTAAAGTGCATTTATGAGGTGCCACTTCTTAATTACTGCACAGTCACACTGAGCAGCTGAGGGGTCAAATGTATTGTTCAGGGACACACTCTCGGGACATCTTAATAAACCCTTTACAAGAAAAAAAATTACTAGTGATAAATTGTCCATTTATTAACCTATATCATGCAATATTTGACTAGAGACAGAATAATAGCCTGTTTCAGTCAACAGGAACTGAGACAAGACCATCTTTTTACTGCTCATCAAAAGAAAGCCCTAACACACCAAATCCTACTAATCCATCTTCACAAGAGTTCAGAGGAGTTTTACAGCTATATGGAGGTCGCTGTGTCCTCACCCCGGATTTAAAGCAGAGTGAATGTGCTGTGATTATTAGGATGTAAAGGAACCTGTGAAGTAAGAGACTCACCATTTATTTCTATTGTTAGCTTTCCTTCCAAGTTAGTTGATAGTCAGCTCTAGCCAATGAGACTCCTGTTTGATTTAGGTTTAAACTGAATAAATATACGATTCTGACATAGATATGAGTCTCTGAAATCCTTACACTGTAACATAAGATCTTTTTTTTTTATCGTTTTCAGGCTGTTTCATTTAATTACTTATCAAAGGAAGCCTAGAGGCTGCACAATGTTCATTAGTTCAACCTAAAAATGGGAATCAGCTGAACAATTAGACACAAAAAAGTCTTGATTAGATTACAAGAGATTTCATGTTCTACTTATCATATTTAGACCCCAAGGACCAAGCAACCTCCCATTCCTTTGAGGGTTTCAACCTTAAACCTGCTGCCCAGCAGTACACAGTAGTTAATCCCTGACATTTATTTTGAAATTGTTGGCGTCTGTTTTCCCACCTGCAACAGTAAATGAAGATGATGTCAAAATAACTATTTGTTATTTGTTAACTAACCATTTGTGTCAATCTACTGACCAGTTTAGCTTGTTAAGTGCAGTCCTTGAGTAACGGGATGTCTTATCTGTTAATTCAAGTTTCATAATTATGTTTCATAATGATCAATTGATCTTGATGGCAAAGTTGCATATGGGTGAGATCAGGATAAAGAAGAGACAATTTTTGAGAGTCTCAGAATCTACAGAAGCAAAATCAATAAGATGCTGGTTTTAACAGAGAACCTGCATGTTTATTTTTGAATAGATGAATTTCAATTCTTTTTCTGAGCTGTTCTGAATACATAAACAGATGCTATCTTCCCAAAGCATTCTAATTCTGAGGCACACCTAATGTACCAACGGCTCACATCCACTCTTTCGGGCCTGTAATCAAGTTAGCACAGACCTAATCACGTTATCATGTCTTCATTTTTCCTGGTAAATTTACATGCAAGGCTGCTGTTGCATAGGTATGTTTCATATACTGTACAGTATGCCAATTTTGTTTTTGTTTGTTTTTTTTGTTTTTTTTAATGTCTTAAAGAAAGAAAAACAACGTGAGAACTGTTTCAGTCCTGCCACTATTATACTCCTCCTACACATGCACAGACATTGATCATGATTATATAGTGATTATATATTCTACATGCCAGCCACGCAGCATAAGAGTGAAGAGTGGAGGGGAGCATTAAGGGGCTTGGCGACTGTGGTACCCCCTGCTGAGATGAGAGGGGAGGTAAGAGCCAAGGAGAGGGGAGTGTGGAGAAGTCTAACCAATCGGCTGTGTTCTGGGAACAGGACCAATCATGGCAACTGCTTGGGGCTCTGTTGCTCCCTCTTTCTCTGTAATTCTCCCTTTTTTCTTACATCTCGATCTTATTTACTTTTCTCTTCCTAAATGATCTTTCACTCCACTTCTCACCCCTTCTTTTTCACTGTTGTCTGCCTCATGAATCATGTGATTGGGCGTCACTCACCTCTTTTAGTCTCACCCTAACCTCTATACTACGGAGCACACCCCTCCAATTTCATTCGCAACCCCACCTGCTCCACTGAACACTTTCCTCCCCCTGGTTTCTTATTCACTGGCCACCCTGCTTTGCACAGTCCACTCCCCTTCGCCAGATTATTATTCTGTCTGCAGTCACTAAGGAGATGCACACACCATCCATCACAATGTACAAAATTCTCAGTGCACAGATTCGGCTGGGTCCTAATTAAAAAGCCTTTCCACTCGTTTTCTTGAGAGATAATTAGACTTTCATCTCACCAGGATGCCACATCCATAGATCCATTCTCCTCTTCCAGGAAGCCTATAGGAGAAAAAAAAAAAAAAACATTCAAGGGTCTTTAACTATTATCCTTCAGGGCACCAATCAATAATTAAAGATATCTTTTCCTACAAAAAAGCCTGCCTTAAATGAAAAAAATCTAAAATGACTAATATCTTTAATTCTTAAAGAAAATGAGTTAAACTGAAAAGGGTCTGTGTGATATATTTCTTTGAAAAATGAAGTAAAATGTCATGTCTATTCTAAGAGACTTCATATAACACCCTTTATAGTGAAAGACATTGATTTTTAAGTAACAACAATGATGCAAGGGCCCATTTCTAGCTGTACACAGCAGTGTCTTGGTGTAGCTCTGATGTGAGCTTGGAGGCCGTGGAGCTTTGGGCCTGATATGAGACAGCTGGAAGGGTTGAATTATTGAAGAGCATGGACCAGCTCTGAAACACAGGCCATGTCCTCCCAGCTGCTCCATGTGCTGAAGCCGACACTTCGGCAGTCGTCAGACGTGTGCAGTTAACAGGGTCCATCTGTTATTGAGGCATAATGAACGCAGTCATAGCCATGGAGAAATGAATCACTGCCACTTTATTAGTGTACGACAATAGCAATGATTGTGCCATTCGTATAGTTGCAATGGTAATAATTATGATATTTGTGATTAGAATGATGATTAGAATGCAGATGATGACAGTAGAGATGAGGGTGATAATGAAGGTGATGTGTGCCTGCTATGATGATGATGGTGCACAAAAGCATTGGTTGGAAAAATCAACATGGTGACAACATTCACGTTTATGTTCATTATGCATGCATGAAACGAAAATGATTTGCATATTGGCACTGGACGGAAGGACCTGCAGGTCCAGAGAAAAAATAACAAAACATTAAACTTACTGTAGCTGTAATTGTTGACAGTTTCATGTAAACAACTGCCAAATTGAAAACCCATCATTCTAATGTAGAACAGCCCAGTGTTGAAAGGCATGCAGAGTGTAACCTCCAAAATCAATAACTAGCCTGCCTTTCATTACGTAAGTGAAATTTGTATTCATCTCAGAGATATATATTTATCCCACTTATACCCTTGGCTCAGGAGCAAATTCATTTAGTAATGATTACCTGACTCAGGTAAAACCAATTTCCATTCACTTGTTACCCTGAGTTGGTGACAAGGGCACATCCAGGGTCACTTTTCAGCAGTTTTTGGTTGCATGCACACCATCAGCATTTGATGTCATAGTCTGTGTGTGCAGTGTGCATTTGTATGGGTGTGTTGGGGGTCCATTTGCTATAAGACCCATCAAAGTAGATACGTTGCAATGACTTAAACAGAGGTAGTGCACCTTGGCTTTAGTGCTGCTGCTTAGTTTGAAGGCTGTCAGCAAGGCTGTGTGGGTGTTCAGCAGTCTGTCTCCTCTCGAGGGCTGCATTCAGATAAAAATACTCAAAATCCTCATGGATGCCATAGGGGTGTGGTGTATATCTTATATGTTACGATGCAAAACTTAGATAACTATAGTAAAGTTTTTATTTGTTTGTTTTGGGTTTGTTGTGTTTTGCTTTCTTTTTTTGTTTTTTAATACTTGATGAGGAAATAGTGGTTGATTTATAAATGCACATTACTTCTAAAGCCAAAAAAAACTGCAGTTACTTCTGTCAACATGAAATACTTTAGCCCAAAGGTAGACACCAGTGCATTATGTCATTTTGAAGGTTCCTTCCTTTCTCTAGGATAACTAACCAGAAATCACCTTTTTTTTGACTGTGGGTAGAAAAGAAATACACAACTGGAAATATGCTGTCTTCAAAAGAAAAAAAATATGCGAATATAGTTTGTGGTACATTCTTCCAAACTTTAGAATCTTTAGGCTGGTTTAAAAACTGCAACAAATGAATCAATTGCAAGTTATGAATATATTGTTAAAATTAATTAAATACACGTATTAAGAATGGTAAACACTAAACAGATTAAATCGATTCAAAGGAACAAAATGCAGAACTAAAATGTTAGGTTTGCTTTTTATCTTGTAATTTCACTTCACACCAATGCAGATTATGTTAGATAAGTATATTCTTTTTCATTAATTGTTATGATTATCATCACCTTAACACCCTTGAACTCTCTGCTTTTGGATGTCTAGGAACAAGACTCTAATTACTGGTGTTAAAATATAATTATCAGCCCACATTTTGCATCCTATTTCAGTGAAAGTTTAACTAGTATAACTGTCTAATTTGTGTACAAAAAGATTTAAATTGTAAAACAGAATATAAATTTACTATTAACAAAAAACTGCCTTAAGTGACTCAGTGGCAACATTACTTGCTCACAAACGTTCCATAAATTACATATACAACTATAGGTTGCCATTTAAGTTTCAGAATTTGAATATCTTAATCAGGCATTCAGTGTAGAGTACCAAATGGTTTCACTGGCATTCATTAGATCACAGACTATGTATGTGCTTTTGTTTTCGTCAAACAATACAAACACTAAAGACTGTGGCTGCCAAGAAACTGGAGATGGCCTATTTTATACAAAGTTCATCCAAATGTATTTTCAAGCCATCCAGACAGAACTGAAATGCACCAATGGGAAAACACATTTTTTTAATACAGATTGTAGGGTCCTGTCTTTTAACTAGGGAATTGATTTTATTGTAAGGAAAATTGCAGTGCAAGTAACCTTCAGTTGTATTCAGCTCTGGTAGAAGTGAAAAAGGCTTAATGAAGTTTATTTAACTCCTTAGGCTCATCAACATAAAAACAGTTACCAGCTGTACCTCACATTTGGAATTTCACAGATCATAGGCTTTTCCTGCAGTTTTATTTCCACTGCTATTCAGTTTGTTTCTCTCCATTACAAACCACGGAGGCAATGGTAGACACCATCAGAAGTTCTCTTGTTTCATCGTCAAAGTGTCTTTAACCCAATCCCAATTCTGCCCCTTGGCCCTGTTATCTGCCATCCCCTGGGTTTTGTACGCTATGGTAGGGTGTCCTGTTTGTATTGAAGATCGTGGAGTAGTAATGAACTAACCCTCCAAAAGCCCTTCTACACCCTGGAGGGCTAGATGACCATTACACCTGCTAAATGCAGAAGTAGGGTCAGGAGATAAAAAAAATAGGATTAGGCCTTAGTATCATGACATAATGACACAAAGGTCTTGTTATTCCATCTAAACAGTTGACTCCCAGGCATGTGATCAGCATTTGCCAACATTAATAACAGTCATTGAATTTCCTGCGGTGTCAAAATTAAACGTGCATGTGTAATGAATGTATGCTATGTGACATCTTGTTTCCATACACTTAGTGGAGATGTAGTCTAACTGCTGAGTTAGGCAAGCGTTTACATGTGTAAACCAAATGTTCATCCTTTGAGATGTTGCTCCTACGATGGGAGCTCTCATTAGCATTGACATCAGTAGCTCAGCATCACATGCTTGATCTCTGTGAAGTTACTTTAACTTCATGGGGAGTTCTGTCGCACAGTCTTTGACTCACATATCAGTTTCTTTGGTTTATATTTGCGAAAATTCTATGAAGTACGTATTGCTTAGATGTCTACTAAAAGCGAACACATTTTTCCCCATTAAACTACCTATGGCAATGGTATTGGTTCTCTTCAATCTTAGTCTCTCTCTAATTAGCTGCTGTGCGCATCTGACAAGAACAACAACATCTTTGTTGCTCTGCAGGGGGTAGCAGAGGGTCAAACAGCACAGAGCTATAAACAGCACAACAGCAACACACTCCAGCTTAACAGCTAAATTTAGCTTTGCCGCCAAAGTCATGCAAATCTAGAGGACTACAGTGATAGTGACATGGAAAAGCCTGACAAGCTGTCTGTTAGTATGTCAGACATGCACCTAACCCAACAAGGATTTGTATTAAATAATCAAGAGTTTGAGACAATTTTGGATATGGAACACTGTGGTGCATAAGGCACATTAGCCTTTGCTTTTGATTCCTGTCCTGCTTTAGGGAGTGATGTTCAAAGCCCTTCCACAGCAAAATGCCGCCTGCTTTCAAAGACCCCCTGCTGCTTGTGTCAGAGCACCAGTTCTCTCTGTACTCCATAAATTAAAGTTATCCCAAATGTCTTGTGGCATAAATTGAAGCTTCAATCCTCTGCACGCATTAATTAGGACTATAACACAACCTTGCTGTATCCTCATACACAGCAAGTGGTTTTCTAACAACTTCAGTGTTCCTTCCCTAAAATTGTATTAACTTTGGTTGATCTATATCATGTAATAAAAGAATCTATTTCCTAGCCATTAAAGATATTATTATTGTTATCATTATTATTACATTTTTTTTATTTTGATACTCTCTAGAATTGTTAAAACCATTTAATATCTTTGATAAAACATGTCTTTGTTAAATAGAATATTGATGAAAATACTGTCCCTTGTGGATATACATTATTGCATATTCCCACTACAGAAACCCCAGAGGTGAGAGGATTGATTACATTTTGCTGTCTTTACTTGCCCTAATTAAAAATCTAAGGGACAGCCCCTCACAGGAAGAAAAACTCAGCTGTTTCATCCATATACCACATCATCCTGGTTTATACAACAATGACATACCTCCTATTTTACCTATACAGTATACCAAGACTCATTAGTGTAACTGAGTTCATTGTGATTTACCCACAAATTCCACATTTGGCAAGTGAAAGGGAGAGCACGCCTGCTGAGTGTGTGAATATGGCACACAGGGAGATATGAAATACCCATGTGATTTCCTGCAATCTCCACAACATGATATTATGCATTATTTCTTCTGTGTGGATCTCAAAAGGACATAGCCCTCCACTGCAAAATATGCCATGAAACTGTCAGAGGAAAGGAATTATCATTGCTTGTTCCCACTGATTCAAAAACCCATACTGCACCACAATGAAACAGATGGCGAGGCATAAATGTTAGTCAATTCCATTGATTCTGCGACAGGTGCCAATCAAAGTGCTGCCGCTGACAATTTTGATGACGACAGAACACAGAGTTAACATGCTTCATTATGCTTCCTCATTATCTGCAGAGACGCACGCCAGTGGGTTTCGACAAATGGACCTCTCACCTTCACAACAGCTTCATTTGAATCCAAATCAATAATTCTCTCTCCAACCCGAAAGAAAACAATGATCAAAACAGAGACTACAATACTTTCAGTACTCCAGAGGACCTTTTCTTTTGCTTGGCAAGAAATTGCCCTTAAATTGAATTTGGAAATCAGCATGGCTAAAAAAAAATCTTTACTAAGCAAATGAGTGAACATTGTCTTTTGGTATCTGAAGTCAGCAGGGAGAGGAGAGGTGTTCAACCCTGATTGGAAGCTCTATTGCTAACAAAACAATTCAATTGTGGTGCCCAGACTGGTTATTTGTCTCAATTGTCCAAATAATTCCTACTACATTCATTCTAATTAAGTTCAATTGAATTGTGTTCTAAGGAACCAGTGGAAACAGTGGTCAGTGGTCAGAAGATACTGAGACTGATTTGATTACTTTGCCCTAAATAATTTTCAATTTTACACCCCAAGTGTATTTAAAAACACTGTGAAGTGAAGAACGACTCTGAAACACGTTGGAGCCATTATGTTATCTGAGTAGATAAGATAGACCTATTCTACAAAATATCCAAAAAGCTGGATTCAGGAGGCTTGTGCTCACTACAGCAAGGGACAATTTTTTCCTCTTTTTAACCTCAAGAAATTGGCATAGTCAAGTTAAATTTGATTGATTTATATTTAATGTGGAACATTTCAAATGTAAGGTTGTTGATTTTAAGAAGTTTCAGTTAAATTAAAAAAAACAAGATCAGTAATATTAACATTTGATTTAAGGAAATCATGTTTGAAAAAAAGAGGACAGTGATACAAAAATGACCTTGACAATTCATCTACAAACACTGTATATAAAGTACACACAAGGGTTACAAATGATGGTTAATTAATTGTTTAGAGAATAATTTGTCAAAAAAAAAAAGCAGAATTCCCAGTATCTAAGATTTTATTTAAGCCTTATGAAGTTAGAAGTCACTCTCATATCACTAAAGCAAATTACTAAAGTAACCTGGCACAAAAACTGGAAAGGGTTTATGAGGTTTACTTTTGTGGATTTTGTCACCCTTGGGTAGAACCAGGCATGCTGTTTCCACATTTCTGGTCTCTGTGCTTGGCTAAATCAGCAGGCTGTGTTACATAGCTTCATATTGATCAACCAACATTGACTTCATATCAAAAAATAGAAACATTTAATTAACAATATAAAAAAAGGGGGAAATAAGTTTGACAACTGAGAAGCTATAACCAGAGAAGGACCGGGTTGGATGTGCTTCATAAATGAAAATAAATAAATGCATCAAATTAATTAATCAAGTATTAAAGCAGTTATAGATAGTTGCAGAAAATTCAAAACAGGCATATTTTGTAATGTCATACACAAACTTTATCTGTATCACAAGAAATCTTCAGAGAAATTTTATATCAGGCATTTTAACTCAAACCTAAACACTCTGACATTTAGTATTTCACCTGTCAGGACAGGTCAGATATTCAGTCTTTAGCACCACATCTTGACTCAGTGCTGCCTGACTGCATTGCAAAAGCTGGATTGACACTTACATTCCTCTGTTGCACAATTTCTAGTCTAAGTTGTCAACATTCTTGACAAAGTGCTTCATAACCAGCCAGTTAAAAAGCAGCTGTTGTCATAGCTGTTACGTATCAGTGTGAATAGCAGCAAAAGCATTTCCTACTGTTTGGGACTTTCCACAGGCACACTGTAGCTTAGAAAAAGCTGTTCTATGAAATTATTATTACTACCTGTGCACTCTACATGGAGTTCAAAATACAAAACTCCATAAAAAGTACCTTTTCATGCTTTTGCAAAAAATGTATTCTTCCTCAACTAAATTACTTTTATGCATACAATGTTATCCATATAATGTTTTCTTGTGGTTCAAAATGACAACCAGCCACAAAAAAGGCACTGTCGCTCCACAGCTTACAGCTCTACAATATTACTTTTTATGAACATAAACCATGTAAAAATCCACAAATACATGTGTATAGGGACATCTCTGTCTTCAGTGAGATTACTCTGCAAATCCAAAAAAGCTCAATGCTTATTCAATGTATTTTAAAATATTTATCTACTGGTAGGAAGTTTCCTTTCTTAATTAATATAAACACCTGAAACGCATCAAATAAAAAAAAGGTGGGCAGATGATATTGTTTGCTCTTGTGTGACATGAACAGAATTGTTTGCTCTTTTTATCTAGCATTGCAGTAAATCTAAACAGCTGTGCAGGATGAGCATAAGCATAAGTCTCTGACTTCTCTAGTCAAGCACAGACAGCAAAAGAATGATTCCCTAACCTTTACAGTGTCAGAAAATGGACAGCAAGTATTAAGAGACAGGCATTAAAGCTATAGAGGACAAGGATTAGATGGTTTTAAACTGCCAGTGCAAGCATTGTTCTTGCTAATTAGCTCATTTTCTAGTACAATTTTCTCTAAGTAGGTTATTTACAAACCCACTGATGGTCATTATTTTACCAGCTAAATGAAGTAAAGATTTTATACAGCGAGAAGGAGACTAAAGCTGATTGATGCCCACGCCTTTTACCCATTTTTTATTTAGAGCAAAGAGGTCATATAATCAGAGCAGCAGAGTAGAAACTCAGTCCAAATTCTATTTTTATCTGCTGATTAACTGGCGTTTAGTGTATTTGTTTGCTCATTGAGAACAACTTGTAAGACTGGCAATATGTATTACTTCCCTTTATTACACAGTTACAACTAATTTTACTGCACTGACACTAGGACAGTTATTGATACTTATTCATTTTAGTCTCCTTTTATACAAATAAAATGAGAAAAATCAAGGTAATTGTGAACAAAACATATTTTACATTTCCTAACAAGTAAAAACTACACCTTCCCAATATGTTGATATTGAAGGATACCTCAATGACCCTGGACTGAACTGTGAGGGGAGACATGTGAATAGGGACTAGAGCCCGACCGATATATCGGTATCAGCATTTATAATGACCGATAAATGAGAATTTAAAAAGGAAACAAGAGATAGGAGAAACACCCTGGTTTATGAGTGCTGATGTTGCATTTGTCCACCAGAAGACACTCTGCAAATTCCCTGTTGGCAAAACAACAACCAGCTGATCTGAACAGAGTCAGGCAGAGTGTAAATGAGTAATCCACAACTTGTAACAATAAAACAAGATTATTTTGAAACTGCATTGTCATATTATCTTAGTAAGGGCTCATAAATAACTACACATAACAAATATTAGGGAAATCTGTTGATGTTTCATGTGTCTAAAAGAAAAAGAAATACCGGCTGATGTATCGGATTTTTAATTCACCAAATATCGGTATTGGTATAGGTATTGATCTTAAAAATCCCATATCGGTTGGTCTCTAATAAGGACACAATAAATTAATGACTACTAAATAAATCAACTTCATAAAAAAATCTTCATTGATTTACAATATATCAAGGTCAGCCACAGACCAAGAGGCCAAGACAAGTCACTTATTAACAACTCAAACAAGAATAGCTCAGAAAAACGCCACTAAACCTTATACAAAGAAAATGAAAAACAAGGTAAGGTAAAAGGAATAACAGTGAACAAGTTTAAGGGAGCCGAAAGTTTCATTTGTCTGTTTGTACAAGTTCTAGAAAGATATTTAAATTGGATGTACTTTTCCAATTATTTGATAACAATCCCCTGTCAAAAAGTCTTTAGACAATTCCTAAAATCCTTAAGGAATCAAATAGGAATTTATCTTATTTTGGGACAAATCCTCCAAGATTTATAGCCTAAAGATGGATCTTTGGGCCAAATTCTCCTCTGCTCCAAATTTGTTTTGGCACTCCGAGGGTTCAAGAGTAATTTTGAGATAACTTCCCATATTAATAAAAGACATGATGACATAAGACCTAAGAAGCAATTATTTACTCATTAAATGGGTTAGCAGGTTGGCCTAAAGCTGCAAAGGCTAATTAATAAGGTAGTTGGCTCAATCCCTGGCGGGAGGCTGTATTCCCTCTGTGAGACAGTGACTGAGGGCTTCCAAGTGTTACTTCTTTAGCACTGAACAACACAGATATAAAGTGACTGACAAAGGCCCTTGACCCCAAACTCATGAAACCTAAAGCAAATAATGGATATTGTGCTCTCACTGAGTTTCTCCACCAAAAAGGGTTATTTAAAAGACTGCAAGCATGTCATACTTTAACATCTGAATATCAGGCTGGGAAATAGCAATGTCCAGCTGGTGGATAAGCATTCACCTTTCACTTTAACTAAAGCATGCAAAGATTATACACTTGAAATTCTTGTAATAGTATCTTCTGTGAAAATATTCCTTACTTATTCTCTAACATTGTGAACAGACACAGCATCTTGATGCAGTTAGCATCGCTTTCAAACTAAAATCAACAGGTCACATAAATCTTCTCTAATGTGCTATAAATTTGTACCCCAAAAGCTAGTGTGTGTAAAGCCTATATAGGTTATTCATTTGTACCCGTGTTGTGTATTTTAACTGCCTTTTTCATTAAGTAAAAGGGTTAAGGAAACAGATTTCTTCAAGGCTATGAACATGGGCACATGTACTGTTCTACTGCCATAGTCACAAGCTAACCAAAAGCATTACCACAAATAGTGCCTGGTTTGAGGCAGATAAAAGCCACAGTGTTCAGCTGTTTTGTGAAAATTTAAAGCATTGTCTCCCTTCACAGGCTAGATTTTCAAAAGCCTAAAAAGATCCCAAAAGATGTTCCCCTTTCAGATCACTTGAATTAAAAATATGCTAAAAGGTTATTGATTTTTTTTTTCAATGATGCATGTTGGCTACCCTAGATTTAAGGGGTGACAAACACATTTATGGTTTTCATCTTCTAACAGAAAAGAAAAATATAGAATATCCCCCTCTTACAGATCACCTTTCTTTTAATTGTGCTTAAAACGACTCATGTCACATAATCTTCAGTTATGAGAGAATAAAACTATAACAGTTTAAGGCTCTTATTTTATTATGAACTGTTGTACTTCAGTGCTTACCCCAGTACCCTGACAGAAAATGTGTAACTACACCATTGTCATCACTTTGAAGGCTAGCTGACTCATAGCAACATCAGGAAGCTAAAAAGTGAAATAGATAAATAAAAAATGTTAATCAGTCATACCATCAAACAATTTGAATCCCACCTCAGTGTGATAGGGTTACTCCTCCCCAGATACCAGTGTGTCTTATCAGGATGTTTCAGGCAGCAGGGAATATAGAGAGAAGGGGGGGGACATGGATGTGCCCTGCCAGTGTTGGAAAAAGTACCTCTTCTTGCTCTCTTATGCGTGAAGAGGAATTTAAATCTCCAGAGTAATACCTGCGGTTTTGTGATACATTTACCAAGACATTTTTCCACTAAAGACATCACAAAACCCCTTTAAAACAACTTTGGAAGATGTTTAGGGATCAGCTTTATGCAGCAGTTGGATTCAATGTACTGGAAGAACCTCAGAATTTTCTATGTGGCAACACTATTTTCAAGGGAATAGTCCCATATCCACCTCATTTTCTTTTTGTATTATATTTTTACAGATGCTTTATTTTCATTCAAGCAATTCAGACACATCAGTAGGCTATCATCTACACCACTTGTAAATCTGATTTAACGTACCTAGTGGTCTTTGGACTTATTATGTGAATACAAGACTGAAGCTTTATTATTAGACATACTGTGTCATAAACAGAATATCAGAATTGCACTGTGTGGTTAATGCTTCAGCCCCATCCACTGGATCACAGGCACAATTACATTGTGATTGACTTAGCTGGATCACTAAAGCTACTGATGAGCACTGCTCTGTCGCTTCCCTTTGTCTAAACAGCAATTTCCCCTCCCTGCAGAGTGACTTTAATATATGTGCAGTATGTGCAGTGAATCTAAAACCATTACTCAGGTGCTTAAATATATCACTGTTGACTACAAAAGGAGGAGTGAAGAGTGATTTCGATAAATGGAAACAGCAGCACAGAAATCTATGTACCAAAATTAAAGAGCCTTGTCCCAGATGTAGCTTTGCAAGAGACTTTTAATGTATTTTTTTCTAACTTAGACCCAGAGTTCAATTTTTTACATTGATGTACTTGGGAGGCTTCCTTGTTCAACTTTATTCAAATGGACTCCTGAAAGATGAATGTCCTTTAAGTAAAATGGAAAATAAATAAGAGTAATGCTTAACTTCCTGTTGCTATCTCTCATAAATTCAGCAAACAAACTGCAACCTATTGTATCATTTATCATAAAACTGCAGCATACCAAAGGGAGTATGTTATACTTTATTACATATACTAGACTGCAGTGTAAGATGCATACATACTGACCAGGTAGAACTTTTTGAAAACACATTTTCTTGTATTGTCCTGAGACAATGATGGAAAATAAATCATCAATTAGACAAAATATAGTCCAGCCACACTTGTCAGCCATACACGTCTCCAAAATTTCTATAGCTGTTTATATAGACTATGTTTTGAGGACAAGATGTTAACAAAATAATGTGTAGTTTAAAATGCAAGGAAATGAGCTGTCTTGAGCTAAGGAAAAACTGGAATAGTATAAGTGGTTCACATTCTATGGCATTCTTCATAATAAAACTTCCTTAAATTCCCACTGGAGCAGCAGGACAGTATACATGACACCTAACTGGGCGCTGTCTTCCTGCTTCCGACTTTTAGTTAGAAGTGCATGCATGGATTTACAGTATCTTTAATCCAGCATGTCTGACAGTCTGTTCAGCGAGCTTCAGCTAAATGAAAAAGCAAACACTGAATGGCCTCAGATCCTAGTTTGCACGAGATTCAAACTCACAGATTCAAAATCACAAATAATACAGCTGTATCTAAGCTCCTGAAGCCTCTGTAGATGGCTGAGTGACTATGCAGATTTGCTAACATGATCTCAAGAGCTGACATGACTCAAAGTTAAAAAAAAAAACAAAAAAAAACTTTATGCAAATAAGGGCTTGTTATTGAATGACATTGGCTTTTCTTAACATATGTGCATAATATTTAAACCTCTATAGTGCATTGACAGGAGGAATTTGACATACAGTAAAGTGCAATGTAAGTGTTTGTATTATTTATTTTAAAGCTGCCTGAAAACAGAGAACTAATGACAAAGTAAGCGCCTGCTGCACTTATTTAAGAGCAGGGGGTGCTTTTTGTTTTTCCTGTCAATTTACAGATACAGTACCATATGGTTTTTGACAGTGACTTTTACAATCTGAGAATCAAAAATCCTTGCTTTTTATTTGTTGTTTTGGCTAAATTTCATGTAAAAACTTTTTTTGGCATGTATATGTAATAATGTAGGATTAGCTTTGTTTTAATGCTAATTTTGCATGATAGACTAAAATTAAGAATTAAGGTATTTACAATAGCACTATATACACACACACAGATATATATATATATATATATATATATATATATACATATATATATAAGCACATAACTGAAGGAACAAGGCTTAGAGGGAAGAATAGCTGCTAAGAAGCCATTATTGAAGCCTGCAGACATCCAGAAATGCCTCAGATTTACAGGGACCATAAACACTGGACTGTAGATGATTGGAAGAAGGTACTCTGGATAGATGAGTCCAAGTTTGAACTCTTCAGTCAGCATTGTTGTGTTTATGTCTACAGAAAAGCTGGAGAACGTTTTGATAATAGATGCATTGCACCCTTAGGGAAACAAGACAGACATTCCATTATGATATAGGGTTCCTTTTCTGGAAACGGTGTGGGAAAATTTGCAAAAATTGACAGTATCATGAACAAGAAGGTCTACCACAACATCTTGGTGTATCGTGGAATCCCTTCTGGAGACTTTCGAAAAGTTCATGAAAATAGTGCCAGCAAGAATGCAAACTGTTATCAAGGCCAAACGGGGGCATACAAAATATTACGGTTTTTGGTTAATATGTGTGAATGTGAACTATTTAGTTGTTTCAGTTCATTATTTGCCAAATAAATAAATAGAATTTTCTTCATATATACATTTCAGAAGTTATAAGTAACAATAATCCCAACAACTGTTTAAAGCACGAGTAGTGAATAGCACAGTGGGCCACTAAACTTAACAAAGAAGGCATGTGTCAAATAAATTTGTAGCTAGGTTAGCTGGGTAATTGGAAATTCTTGGCTATGCTTTAAGGTGGAAAAGCTTGATAAACCCTCTAACTTTTTTTGTAACTTAATGAAAAAAAGTACTGGGAGTACTTTAACTGATGTTGGTTGAGAGACTTAGGTTGTGTTTTCTCTGAAGACAGATCTGTTCAAAGGAATAGCCTGTTCTGTGCCAGCCATGGGACTTTTTTCTTTCTTTTTTTTTTTTTGTTCTTATGTTTGGCAGCTGGTATTGCAGCTTACCTTACTGGCATTTTACCCCATTTTACCCCTTTGAAAGTCGACTTGTCTTTTAACAGAACTGTCAATTCTACGATCAGAACTTTTCCATTGGCAACCGTGTTATAAAGGCAGGTCTTTGGACAAACCCTCGAACCATCTGTTTAGGGCAACCTAAAAAAGGAGATGTACACTAAGCTGTCATTCATGAAGAAGAAAAAAAAAAAACCACTGATTTCTTTTGTTCGATATTCCTTTTTTCAAGTTGCAGAATTAATTAAAAATGCTGATGCTTGTTTTTATTAAAAAAAAAAAGGTCTGACAAAAATAATTCCTCAAGTAAACATAGTTACTCACTTTTCTTTGTGAGCATTTGCAAGAAAATCAACATATCCAAAAAGAATATGTATATTTAAAGGATATTACTTTATTTCAACTCATATCAAACTAGCTATTTCCTATCTTATAAACAACAACACTTCAGTGATTTGGCATTGCCATTTGTTTTGAGAATCTAACCAGTCTACTGCATCTCTGTGGGCTTAAACAGAGCCTGAAGGACACTTTTTATTTATTTATTTATTTTTTACAGTGCAGAGATTCAAAAGCTATGTTTTGGTCATTTAATAACTGTTTCTTTTACATATCTTGTCAATCAGAAAACTGTTTATGAAACAGAAAGTGGATTGGTGTAAAATATTAGGAACACTTTTAAATGGAATGCAGTCCAATACACAGCAACCATACACTAAGATTTTAAATAATGAAGTTTTGTCACCATTTTATCAATGTCAAAAACTGAAAGATGTTTTGTAAAAGCAGAATTTATAGCAGATTGTAGTGTATTAGATTTCACAGGTATTGCCTTCAAATCAGTATCACCTGGGCTCTATATTAAAACACCTACTGCATATCACTACAGCCGCTGTCAGTCATACAGCAGATGTGGTTCGTCAGGCGTTACAGCACTGCAGTGGTTTGGTTATCTATACATGCAGCTTTTAAGATGCCATTGCACTTACCCATTCTGACATGGTTTGTGCCCTCTGAGACTGTTATGAAGGACATTAAGAAACAACTTGAAAGGACATAGGTGATTGATGAAGTTATTAGTCAAAAGAGATTCTTATAAGTGCTGTTGTTTAATTTGGATCAATAACGCAGGTGGAAGTAATAATACTCTTCTCTCTTATCCATTTTCTCTCCATCAGATACCTGTCAAATCACACTAGGACTTCCCATTGTTTAAGGAAAACCAATGAATAAAATATACGTGAAAATTGTATTTTTCATATGAATAATGTAAAAGAGGGCACGCTGTTGGCATCCACGTCTCAAGGTTAGACTATATTGTTAGTTTCCCCGCCTGGCCCATGCTTTGTTCTTGTTTGGTTCAAAACGAGAGGATCCAATTCTATCAAGTTTTCTGTTCTAAGGGACACTTTGCCTCCTCTGCAGGGATATGTTATTCAAGGAACTTCAAAGAAAATCCCAGCATGAGGCATGTAGTGTCAAGGTACTGCCATATGGTATGACTTGAAGAGCATGCCAAAACTTCTCACCACAGATTGTTTCCTTCACTCTGTCACAATCAAATACTTCCTACCAGGAGGTAAATTGAAGGCGATGAGGAAAAGACTAATGTAACATTGGGACAGATTTATATGCTAAAATGATTGAAGATGAGACTCAACTGATGACTTCATGCCAAACATGTTCTCCTAGGGAATTTTAGTTTGATGAGTGACTTGTAATCAAAATCCAAAGGTTTACATTCATCATTTGGTTCTTCTGCAATAGGCCAATAATGTCTCCACTGAGCAGCAGGTATGAGTGAGCTGTGTGAAACGATCATCCCATTGATTTTTTATGAATAGTATTATCCAGGGAACACAAGGATTTTATATCCTTACATATTCTTTTTTTTCTTCTCAAAAAATATTTGCTATGTGTGTTTTTCAGTACTTTCAGAACACTATTTTTATGTTCTGGTTAAACAGAAGACAATTTATGTCTGTCTCAGTCAAAAACACTGAGTAATGGTATAAAGGTGCTTTGGCTGTGGAGGAAAAATAAGCATTATTCTCACCAACTAGATATTTGTCCAAAAAAAAAGTACAGGCTCAGAATGGATTTCATGTCTTCTGAAAGACCGACTTTTGTGGAGTGCATCCCTTGAAGGATCCAGCCTCTGAGATGCAACAGAGCTACAGTGGATTCAGAAGTATTCAAACTCCTATGCTTTGTGCACATTGTTGTGTTGGTTTAATTTTACATTAATAGAACACCTATTTTTGCCCATCAGTCTATACTTCAGAAATCTGTAGTGCAAGGTGAAGAAAAAAAATAACACAGGGTGTCTTAGTTAAGTGTTCAACCACATGGTACCAGAGCAGCTTCAGTGTATGCTGGCATTGATTCTAAAAATCTCTGGAAATCCCTTGTGCGAAAAGATATTTCCTCATTTGGTGTTTTGGTGTTGGTATGATATGAGTTACGTAACATGTAACTCATATCATTTTCATAGTCATCAGACCATTCAGGACCCCCAGTGCCCTAATCCATGGGGCATTAGGGGGTCACATTAGAATAGCAATGTTTCATCATATAATACAGGTAATCACTCAGAAAACCTTTGCATTGACCTGAAGTGACCCTTCACTTTAAGGTGACAAGTGGATCCAAACCATCCCAGTAAAATGCCTCTGGATCCTTTACTGTAAAGTCATGGGTTCAGATATTTCATTATTTGTCACTGATTTGGACTTTTTTTTTTTTTTTTAATTTTTCTGCAACTGTATTAAAACTCAGAAACTGTTTTTTAAGCTTTTTTTCCCCAAAGTTCAGCTCTTTGTCAGAGCACATTTTGGCAGCAATAAGTTTGAGTCTCCTTTGGAAAATCTCTACAAACTTTCCACACCTGGATTTGGGCAGTTTAATCTATTCTTCCAGGCTGATCCTTTCAAGCTCTATCTGACTGGATAGAAAGCATCTGTGAACTGGCATCTTTAGGTCTTTTCACAGAATGTTCTATAGGGTATGAGTTTGGGAGCACTGGGCCACTAAAGGTCTTTTTCTAAATCCTTCCGTCTGTTCTGATGAGTCTCCCTGTCTCCACTGAATCACCTCCATAGAATTAGGCTGTCACCACCATGTTTAACAAAGTACTATTATTCAGTTGATGAGCAGTGCCTATTGCTTGGAGATCTTGCTAGAGTTTTTAACCATTTTCATTGTCATTTTTGTAGACGCTCCTTTAAATGTTGTTTGGCAAATTCCAAATTGCCAAATGCCATATACCCATAGAGTAGCTCATTTAAGGGGTCTCATTGGGTGCTTTCAGACTGCAGGAACTGTTCGAGGCTCTCATAACTATTGAAGGAAGTCACCTCTTTTTTTAGTGAAATGCAAGCTTTATTAAACTGAGAAAATACAAGACGATTTTGATTTGCAAAGCATACAATAAAAAAAGTTGACAGCGTGTTGGTGATATGATTATTTTTCCAGGTTCTTACATCTCTCAGTTTTATCCATTTGTAATTGCATGTATGATTCAATACCAAGTGTATAAAAAGAGGGTCTGGACACTTTCTGGACCTACTGTATTTGGATTTTCAGCTTTTTTATTGGAATTTTCTTTGCTAACAATGAAGCTGACTTGGGAGTGGAGCCTGAATTGGATGTGTCCTTCACCATCTATGGCATTTTATTGTGTTTTTAGTGTGTACAACTTTTTATTTTGTATGATTTCCATCCATTTCCTCTCCTGACAGTCAACAGCGGGCACTGAAAGTGTCACCACAGTGCACATCTGCAGGCAAGGCTGTCTTGTCATTTTTTTAGGGCATCACTCTCGACACATCAGAATGATAGAGGAGAGGAAACCAAGGAGTCTGTAGTTCTATGAAAACAGTTTGCATCTCAAATGAAATAATGGAGTGCTAACCCTTATTATATGTGTAGAAAACACATATAAAAAGAGTGCATGTGATAACCTATATGTGGATGACATTAGCTATCTTTTCATGTAGTATGTCATGAAAAATAACTAAAAAGACATTTACAGCCCAAACCCTAAACCAACCAATACACATTGTGTTATTGAAAATATGGCTATTCACACATAATCATTTATGTTTTAATACTGTGATCACTAGCATGATGGCATACAAGCATCAAATAGAACCCAAATAAACCATCTTGGGTCCTGGATATTTTCAGCACATGTGGAAATAACTATATATGGGTAGATGCAACAGCTTAATAGAGATAACAGAAGGCCCTTTGAAATCGGCAATAAGCAAACCTAGAGACAGCCATAAAAGCCCTGTAGCCAATGTGTACGGTATAGACTACCTCTAACAAACCGAATCGGTGTCAAGATAACTCCTGCAACATAGCAAACAAAGCTGAAAATGCTCTGAGAAAATAGCCAACAACAAGGGCAGCTCTATGGGGCAGCTTTGTCAGCTTGCTGACATTTGCCAAGCACAAACAGACTGTCCTGAAATTAAACCTTCTAACACAAGCAACAACAATGGCTGAAAGCACAAGCAACAGATGCTTGCACGCACTCTTAAAGTGGTCAAGTCTGGTGTAGGTAATGAGTAGAACCAATTAAAAGGTCAGGTCACAAAGAATCGAGGTGGCTGCAAAAATATAACTGGATGTTACTAGTCCAGTAAATTAACACTGCAGTAGACATTAGTGTGTTCTACATATGTAGCTAATCATTACGTTAATAAATAGCAAGTTCACTTGTTAGATATTTGAAAGCTATAAACTGCCCAGAGTTTTATACAAACTATGCCCTATGGGTTTATTTTGGTTACAATGATATTTTTGTAAGGAGTGGAACCTGTCCCAAAAGAAGCTTTCAAGTCTGTCTAAAATTTACAAAATTTCCAATTAAATAGCTTAGAGGGCAGTATTTCCAGGCAATTCAAGTCAGTGTTACCTTTAATAATTTTGTATATGTGTGTTATAGATAATATTTGCGTCTCTTCAAAATACTAAAGAAAGAAAAAAATATTATATTTATTTATTTATTACACAAGTCATGCATTAGAGTGACAAAGGTCACGCGAGTTTTTCCATGACCCCAAATATCGGTACTGTCCCTTTAATGGAAAAACCCACCCACTCAGCATGTGACACAACAAGGAAGTTTAAATGCAACATTTCATTAAACACTGGAGTTGCTTTTCTCAAGCGTGCATTTTTACGACTTATAGGAAAGTAAATGGTTACCGCGTGACTACAGCAATGAACTGAAGTAGTGATATAGTCGGCAGGACAAAATGTTTATATCGCTCCTGATTTGCACTTTAACGTCACTATCAACTCCTGGGCATGCATCGTTACCTCTTGTAATCAATACTTGGCCATTCAAGAATGCAACGGCTGCAGGTAGGCCATTCTTTTAAATTAGAATTGTTTTTTTTAAAAAAATCATTCAGTTTAGAGCTCAGTCATGTGACAATGTGGTCTAAAATTGCAGATAAATAGAATCCATACACATATCACAAAGTAACTAGTTCTGTCCTCTGGTATTTTGTTTTCGATTGTTTTGATGTATTGTCTCGTGTCAGAGCGTTAAATATCAGTGGACTGATCTGTCACAAGGAATTATGCAATACACTGAGTTTACACCCTATTGCACTGTTTGCTCTACTTCCACTTTCAGCTTAAAAAGTAAAACACTTAAGTGTCTAAACGTGTACATTTTACATACTAATACATGCGCGTGCTACAGTATTGTTTGTCCGTGCTGTTGGAAAACTGACGGGGGGGGGGGGGGG
>VUQI01008446.1:9090-21502 GCA_015106735.1 Paratilapia polleni | reverse complement strand
TATGTCTCTACCAGCTTTGCACATCTACAGACTGCAATTTTTGCCCATTTTTCTTTGCAAAATAGCTCCAGTTCAGTCAGATTGGATGGTGAGCATCTGTGAACAGCAGTTTTCAAGACTTGCCACAGATTCTCAATAGGATTTAGATCTGGACTTTGACTGGGCCATTCTAACACATGAATATGCTTTGATCTAAACCATTTCACTGTAGCTCTGGCTGTATGTTTAGGGTCATTGTCCTGCTGTAAGCTAAACCTCCACCCCAGTCTCAAGTCTTTTGCAGCCTCTAACAGGTTTTCTTCCAGGATTGCCCTGTATTTAGCTCCATCCATCTTCCCATCAACTCTGACCAGCTTCCCTGTCCCTGCTGAAGAAAAGCATCCCCACAGCACGATGCTGCCACCATCATGTTTCACAGTGGGGATGGTGTGTTCAGGTTGATGTGCAGTGCTAGGTTTCCACCACACCAGAGCACATTCTTCCACATGTTTGCTGTGTCCCTTACATGGCTTGTGGCAAACTGCAAATGAGACTTCTTATGGCTTTCTTTCAACAATGGCTGTCTTCTTGCCACTCTTCCATAAAAGCCAGATTTGTGGAGTGCACCTCTAATAGTTGTCCTGTGGACAGATTCTCCCACCTGAGCTGGGGATCTCTGCAGCTCCTCCAGAGTTGCCATGGGCCTCTTGGCTGCTTCTCTGATTAATGCCCAGCCCTTCAGTTTAGGTGGACGGCCATGTTTTGGTAGGTCTGCAGTTGTGCCATACTCTTTCCATTTTCAGATGATGGATTGAACAGTGCTCTGTGAGATGTTCAAAGCTTGGGATATGTTTTTTTTAACCCAACCAGCCATAAAGCCATAAGAAATCCCATTTGCAGTTTTTTTTGTTTGCTTATTTGTTTGGTTTTTTGCCATGGAGGAGACTCAGCAAACGTGTGGAAGAAGGTGCTCTGGTCAGATGAAAATACTACGTGTGGCAGAAATCTAACACTGCACATCAACCTGAACACACCATCCCCACCGTGATGTACTATGGCAATTTGATCACTTACAGTTACTGAGACTGGAACTGTTGATGATCATCTTTGGCAGTTTTGAGCAAAGTTCCAATATGGCAGAAAATCAAATATGGCAATATTAGTAACACTATTTAATAAATTGTTATCCATCACAGATAATCCTGACCACCCTCTTTCAGCTGCTCCCTTTAAGAGTTTCCACAGTGGATCATCTCCATCTCACCCTATCCCAGCATCCTCCTCTGTCACACCAACCCTCTGCATGTCCTGCTTCACTACATCCATGAATCTTCTCTGTTGTCTTCCTCTCTTCCTCCTGCCTAGCAGCTCCTCATCTCTGTCAGTTGGACATATGGTTCAAAAGTTATAACCACACCTCCAATCCAGATCTACTGCTTACCCTAGAGTGCACAAAATCTTGTGAAAAAAAATGTGCCAAAGTTCAAAACTTTTTCCTGTACAGTTCTAGAGGCTGACAGAAGAAGAAACACGATGAAGCATTAGAGTTTGCTGCTTGGCCCTGTTACACTTGTTCATTTAGCTGGTTTAAACAAAGAACAAAAAAAAATATAGGATTAGTAGCATTTAAATAAGCCAGTAAATGACTGTGTTGTTTAACCTGCAAATTATAATAATCAAATAATATCTTCAGTTCAGTTCTTCAGTTACCAAACTAAATATGAAACATTGTTGCTAAGTGTCATAATGACAACCATAAAATTGTCAGAAGTGTTTATCCAAATGAGACAGAAAATCGTGGAAATATGTCCAACTGACTTTATCAGTTCTCTTGTTGCTAAACTAAGACGACAGCTACATTATAAAAGAAAAAGTATTTGTTGGCTCATTTGGTTGAAACAATTTAAAACATGACATATATGGATGAAAGTATTCGCCTCACATAATACAGTCAGTGTGATCACATCAGTCTACTCTGCCGAGAAACAGCACGTTCTGTTCTGGCATCTATATTCTCCACTGTGTGTTTATCCACTGAATGCTGTAGTGCTTTTTAACTTTTATATTCTATGAATGACCACATTTTTTCAACCACTTTTCAAAGTGACATGATTTTGCTAACAACCACATCTGCTCCCAGTGATGGTTTTAAACCAAAAGTCACACAAAACTTCCTCAAAAAGGCAAATCTAGCCTGACAAAGAAAAATTGTATTTATTTATTTAGGTTAAGCCATAAATATAAATATGTTATGAAGAAAACAAGAAGCACCTGCCACCCATGAATCTGTACACCAGAGTCTGTGCAGTCAACAACATGAAGAGGGACTAACGTTGTGTTTTAAGAAACCATCAGACTCTGCTGTGGCAGAAGAATAAATGACTAAACTCATGAGTTTCCTCAGTGAGGACTTCACTGCTGTCTGACAAATAAAACATTATTTAATATATTAACATGTATTAACATTTGGATCTCACATCTGACAGTGACTTTCTCACCCCAGTCCAGTATGGCTGCAAAAGTAATAATAATAATAATAATAATAATATTGATTTGCGAGTCAAAAATAAAATGTTTTGTTTTCATAAATAAATAAAATAAGTTAATTTACTAATATTTAGAATATAACAGCAGAGTGAAAACAAAACAGGTGTGCATAGACTGAAACTGTTTGTAAGACTGAACATCAACACATAAACACACAAATCAAACAACTTCAGCTTCTCAGCTTTTAAATTGTATGAGGGAAGTTTGTAGTCAAATATTCCAGTATTTACTTTGACCAGGTATTGAATGACTATATATACATATCTATCTATCTATCTATCTATCTATCTCTATATTATTTTCTTTGGCTTTGCTCCACCTACCCACTATGAAATTTAGCTTGGTAGTTTTAATGTAACCTTGATGAACAAACTGTAAAACTGCTGGTATGATTGTCCTTTCTGCTCTCAGTGTGGCTTTCAGCTTACTGAATTTACAGCAAAAAAGTTAAACTATTATCACTGTACGTTCCACTCTGAATTCCTAATACTGTAAGAAACCCATGGTGTCTACTCTTTTTGAATTACTGTTGGAAAGAGAAATGTTTCTTACTGTCATATTTAGATGTATCCATTAAAACATTAAATTTTAGTATGAATGGTAAACAGTTCAATTCACATGAAACTCTCAGTCTGAAGGTATCACTCCATGCTGTTAAGAGAAAGTCACTTCTACCCCAACATCTGTAGTCTCCATTGTGGGACACTGAAGCCGTGCTGATTGTGTATTCACTGGATGTTGGAGGGGTGATTGTGTTGGCATTCATATTTCCACTCAGTGTCTTCACCTCTTTGGATCTCACATCTGAGGCTGATTGTCTCACCAGTGAATATCTAAGACCAGTTGGGATGCAGCGTCACTACGATCCTGTTGGGAAAATACTCACACCAAAAATCCCCAGAAATAACATAACTGTTTCCAGCAGTAACTTTAATTTAATAAATCTGTGAATGCATGTTGTACTGCAGCAATCTTTAAACAACCCAAACATTAATATAAGGATTCCTTTAGAGTTCAGAGCCTCGGCGTTTGACCCAAGTACTTAATCATTTTGATAATCCGTGAACTTGACTCAGTCTTGGTTTCACTGAAAGGAATGTTTTATATCAAATTACAAGAGTTAGGAACTTTAATGTGTGCAACCTAAAATCTTAATGAAACAAAAACAGATGTGGAATTAACATGTTTTATGTTTACTTTTCCAAACATTTTAGATCCATAACTTTAAAACAGCTGAATTAATTTTAATCATTTATGTATCCACTGAGTAAATATATAACACAGGACTGAATGGTTTTCAGTAAGAAGGAAAGGTGAACAAACACCATGTTAGTTGGTTCTACAATCCACATGATTAAAAACACACAGTAAAACAATAATACAGCATCCTCAACTCCTCTGAGAATGAACATATTGTTCAATATGGAGGTAGTGAACTCATACCATTCATTTTTATTTTCATATTTAGTGATTAAAATGCTGTTTTCAAAATTGAGCTCTTCCACTCTTATCCATGTTGTTTTATTCCAAATGAAATAAACTCACCAGTTTCCTGAATGGTGACTGGATCACTTTCTGTTGTGAGTGAATTTGTGTCTGTTCTCCTTCCTCTGCAGCTGAAGGTTCCTCCTTTAGAGATACTGATCACTCTGTCTGATCCATCAGCTATTATGGACTTCAGTTCAGATGAAGTTTCTCTGAACCACTGATATTCTAAGTCAGCAGAGTGCTTCACATCACAGGTCAGTGTCACACTGCCCCCTGCTGGTATGGTTGTTCTGTCTGCTGTTAAGAGTGGCCCTTGTTTCAAGTTCTGCAAAAGAGAGAGAGAGAGAGAGAGAGTTATTGTCACTGAATATCTGATTTAAATTAAAATGCAGGGTTTTGCAGGCTATATATACTATATAATCCTTGTACTACACATGGGATGAAGCAGTGAAGCATTTTTTAAGACATTTTATGTTTTTTCTTTCAGTCATCACCATCTCTAGATGAAGCCTTTCTATTTTTAACTTCTTAATTTCTAACTTAACTAAAAAAAAAAAAAAACACCCTGCAGTGTCTGCAGTATAAGCATTTCTAATAGGACTCACTTATACTCTTCAGGTAGGAGTGTAATTGACTGCTCCTGTGGGTGAGTTGTTTTTGTCATCACATCCAGCAGTGCTGTCCACTGATTTATTATCAACATCAGATAAATGCAGGAATCCTGTAAGCCCTCAGTCAGCACAGAATAAAGACAACACTGCCCACAATGGCAGATGTGTCATTTCACACTCTTGTGCACTGTTAATTTATAATTTTCCTTTTCAGTTTCAGACACTTAGAATCGATGAGGTTCATGGTGTCACAACATCATAATAAGACAATTAGCCTCACGCGTCAGGCGACACCTGCTTGTGTGGTCACAATCAAGCCATCTTAAAATATGTACAGTACTGATACATTAAATTAAATGTTACGTATATCAAATATAAACACAGGGAAGATGTCACTTAGTATATTTTAGAGTGACGGGAAATAGGAGATAAATACTACAAATATTATACAAATTGGGAGTAAAGAAAACTATTTCTCACCTTCAGCATTTCCAGAGAAGAGTGCACTGAGCACTAGAACAAAGATTAAAATCAGGACATTATTAACCTGACAGAAAATCTAAATCATAAAACTAAGGCAAAAAAGACAAATTTTCAAACAGCAGTCATTGCTCATCAAACATTTTTGTGCTCATTTAATTTGAACTGATAGACAGGCTGGAAACATGAACACAAATATTTAAAAGGAAAAATGTAAAATAAGAAATAAATTCAATTTGAAAAAAACATTAAAACAGCACCTTAAAAACCATAAATGCAATGTGCAAAAAGCAGCAGTGAATCCAACACAACGTTCCAGTCTAAACTGAGCCAATGAACCACCCAACATTAAACAATCACAGCAGAGAAACATTTTCCTCAGTTGGAGCCGTTCAAACAGAGAAAATCATTAAAGTACTTACAGAATAACCCCAGCAAGCAGCGCTCCATCCTCACATCCAGCCCTGCTGCTCTCTGATCCACAGCTAATCTCGAAGTGTTTTACTTTCCATGAATAATGCAGAAGAAAGAGAAGTCACATGTAATATACAGCAGACACCACCAGAGTTATTCTCAGTCTTACTCTTCTTTTTTACAGCCTCCCTGTGCTTCCATCTCTTTTGCATGGACACCAAGCTCAGACAGCTCCTGTAGCTTTGACTCCATCAAGTCATAGATGGATTACCACACAGGCAAAGTGAGCACATGTCCAGGACCCAAAGAGGAACCTTGGCCTCTGGAGTAAATGCATTTAAAAAATGGATTACTAATGAAATGATTATAACATTCTTTAAATGTCTTGCAAATTAAATCAATTAAGCCACATGTCATAAAGATGCAGGCTATAGGTCAGATGTAAAATGTCAGTTTGGCAGTAAACAAAGTAAAAGCAGTGTATGGGACAAAGGTGCACTTGGCAGGTTCACAGCTGTGCCAGTGCTGAATGCTAATGCTGCTAGCCCGAGTTCACAGGAGGACTGCAGCTTTGAAGCTGATAGCTGTGGAGCAGCAGTGCGATCACCGGACACCGATGAAGGTCGGCTGTGCTCTCTGACATCTCCTGTAGAGGAAAAAGGTTCAGTAGTGCTATGTAGCTCTATTTGTGTTTCAGGTGCCTGAATGTCATTCCAGACCACTCTGGACCACCTTAACACCTGGCTGTAGCTCTCAGCTCTCTTGAGTTAATGTGGGATCAAACTCTGTGTGTTTAGGAAGGGCACATGCAGTGTGTGGCCTACTATTTGCATGAGTGGGTAGGTGGGCTCGTGGCAGGTTTGTGTGCAGTGCCTGCAGTCATGCTAAATGGTTCTTGGCAGTATTTGCATGACAGTTTTTACATCTCCTGTCCACTGCAAACACATTACCTTATTTCTTGTAGTGTTTCCTTTCTTTTTAAACATACAGAGGTGTTCTGTTGCTTCATGTTGGGCCACATACTTGTTCAGGTTATAATTTTCTCTCTTTCCTTCTTTACAAACTTTGTGTGATTTTTCCAGTGTCCTGTGGATCATGAAATGATGGAATTTCCCTCCTCTGACAGGTTACTACAGACTGACGGTCACTGGCAGACATCAGCATTTGTTTTTGTACACTCGCAGGTATTTATGGTGCTATCTATTAATGCCATCTCCACAACACTTGTTGTACTCAGCAGCTCCTTATCATCTCACCCCCACCTCCATGCTTCACTATCAGCACTATCCATTCACTGTGATCTTCCTGAGCAGATTCATTCACCTTATGTAATGTCCTTCTGTCTGAGCTGAACGAGATACTCAGATTCTTACTGATAACCTTTGTGCCAAGTCTGAAGCAGCTGTCCATCTGTTTTTCAGTGCTGGATTTAACTTAAATTGCAGTGTCCTTGGCGTCATTTCAAGAGGTCGGCTCCAATTAGTAGTACTATGACTTGTTCTGTTGCCCACCTTCTGATTACTGTGATTCAGCTGACTTTTATTTGGTCACTGATCTTCCCAGAAACAGTTTAAATGAAAAAATGAGAAAATGTGTTAAGACATTTCTGTCAGGTTGCATAAAAACATACATATTTTATTTGCTTTTTAGCTTGATTCTTATCTTGTAATATAGTAGTCATGGCAATTTTTTACTTGGATTTGGCACTACAGTCAAACTTGATATTCACATAGACTTGCTAGGAAATGAGAAAGTGATTCACTCTGTCATCAGCAGGTCACAGCCACCTGTAAACAAGTAAGCAGATGTTACAGATATAGTTTGTCTCTGCTGACCTCTGAATTTTCCATCCATTTTCATGTTCTTCTACTGAGGAAACCTAAAATGATGTGCTGCTGGCTCTAAAACACTGCAGTCCAACTCAGTGTGCAGTGCTCACTCAGTGGAATCACATTATATGGAAGAACAAGGCTTTGACGAGTGTGGATTCATGGCCGAGCGGTTCCTGTGGGTGTAATGTGTACGTGGCCCAGTACCTTTGTCCATGGAGTGCATGTTTTCATTGGAGAAAACAAACAGTAAGCATGATTTAACTTACTCTGCCTAGAGAAACGGTTCTATTGAGCTTGCACATTATTTAAAAGTCAGATGTTATTTCTGCAGCAGTCACTGAACTGGACAGAAGAAACTGAAGAGTGCATAAGGAAGCCTAAGATGCAGCTCAGTGCGGGTTGGGTTGTAAGATGTGAGGTGGGGCACTTGGACTGTTCAGTAATTCCCCTTGAGGGATCAATAAAGTATCTATCTATCAATGACAAACAGAGAAAAGTCATCAGTTAGCACTGTTATACTTTCATCATGGGCCTTATACTGTAAGAGCATCAGGCCTCTCTTTTCTTTTCGGAGCCTCTCATTCAGAAACAATGTTAATCTAAACAATGCAGAACAACAACATGAAAACAAATTTGTTATTTACATTCATATAAGAACGCTAAGAAACTCAAAGGACTTCCCGGTGACCATTTCTGTAAGTTACATCTTCTACAACAACCTAAAAGAAATATTGCTGAATCAAACCTTGTAGTCATATTTCTGGATGAAGCAGCTGTGAAGAGTTAAATACCGAATTTTAACCATGAGTGAAAAAACAAATAGATACATAAATAAAATCCGTTTTGAGTTTTCCATCCGCTCTCGATTTGTTTCTGTTCATGTCTGCTGGAGTTGTGTCTAAAAAATATGTTGAAGAAACAGCTGCTGTTCACTTCAGAGGGGAAACATCCGGTGGGCAGGCAGAGCCAAGGAGGTCAAAGTTCATTCAGTACTTTACAGTATTGTGAAATATATATATATATATAAAACGAAAACAAACAAACAAAAAAACAACAACTGTTCTTTCTGCTCAAATAACCTTTTTTTTTAAAATGAAATTTACCAGGAAAAAAAATAGCCTATTGTAATATTTTTTGTTCAGGTATAGGCTACCTGATTAATAAATCAAACAGAGGCGTTTTATTACCAAAAGAAGGTGAGGCTACACTGCTTTTATTTCACCTTGAGCCAAAAAAATTAAAATAAAAAAATTAATTTAAAAAAGTTCCTCTAATGTCCACTTGTGGCTAATATTGATCAAGGGGCGAAAACTGAAGCCAATGCAGAAGTGGGCTCCGACGTTAAAATGCATCCTGATGCAAAACCGAATTTTGGCCTCTATGAATAGTTTTCTCCTTCATTATGAGTCTGAGTGGGGCTGCGTCCACCTTTGATGCTGACATGAGAAACTAAAAGTAAAACTAACACTATGCTGTCTTCAGAAAAGCTGATAAGAAAAAAGACCAAGAAAGTAACAACCAGTACTGCATAAGTAGTACTTTTACTTTACCTAAAACCTACCGGTGTTCATTCAGTAATTTATATTTACCAATAAAGAGATCCAACTTTTTCACAAATACTTTCTCTAATATTTTTGAACATTGAGAAAGGAAAGATATTAGCTTATAGCTGCCCATGTGGTGATTCTCTCTATTTAAAAAAAAAAAAAAAAATTCCTTAGCTAATTTCACATTATTAGAAAACACTAATTGAAAAGACTGGTTACATAGATATGTCAAAGGTTTTGCTGTCGTCTCAGTGTCTTTTTTTTAATAATACCATATCAGTGGAGTTTATATCAGTGTCTCACAGTTTCAGTTATGTCAGTTTCATTTACTCCACAAAGGAAAAGAGAATTCATATTAATCAATCAAATGATTAAAGATATATTTTTCTGTCATCTGATTTTATGAATTAAAGTTATACCAACATTGACAGAATAGTTATCAAAATCGTCAACAATACTTTTTTAAGTTGTCCACTGTTTCATTACAGCTATTAAAAAAATAACTGGGGAATTCAGATTTAAAACATCTATTCTCAGTTTTAGCTCACTCATGTCAAGTGAAGTGATCATCAAGACATAACAAGACAAACCAAGACTGTGAGCACAGAAAGATGTACTGAGGCCTCTTAGCTCGATATATTTGAGATATAAGATCATTTATTTATTTTCTGACGTATGATGGAGTGGTTTGTATATCACGAACACCCACTTTTTCTTCTCTATCACATCACTGTCTATTTCAAAACACAAGTTTCCAGCTAGTTTACATTCATTCTAAAATCATATTTGATCACTGAGCTGTTTGGCTGTTTATTTCAGGCCTTTCAGGAAAATACTTGATGAAACCCTGAAATGTCACATCAGCATGGTTAGTGACATTTCAAAGAAGAAGTGATACAATCCTGGTAAAGCGATGCTGACCAGTGAGTCATTAAAGAAACAGAACAGAAACATTTAAGGACGCTCCCTGAAAGAAAACTCTACGACACAAACCTGATGGGTTCAAAAGTGTATATTGATTTATTTAAAATAAAGTTAGAACTGCATGAACATTGTTACAAACAACAACAAACACCTACAAATCATATTTGTCCATTGATACGACAAACACACTGAACGGGTACATGGATTAAATGATGCCTCTTGTATGCTCTTACAGATGCATCTGCAATGATATCTGAGGGCAGCAAACCACCAAACAGAAAGTAACTGAACGGAAAAGCACAGAGCAGCATCATGTGGCTAAAAATGCAGCCCTACAGAAAGCAGAAAGTGATATCAGTGTTTTCCTTTAAGTACTGCTTGCTGCCTTCAACACTGCCAAACGTCTGAAGATTAAAGAATTAAAAAAAAAAAATCTACTGATACAACTGAGTTGAAAGACTGGATGAACGTACATATATGTGCTGCAAACTGTCTCATCTCATATAAAAACAGTTGTTGCTGTTGTTGCCAAGTATTTCTGTATATATAAAAGAGCATTAATTCAAGTCCCTCATTGTTTCATAAACACAAGCATCAGCTAAAGAATAAAAGGAAAAAAAAGTCAGATTAAATAGAAACACTTTATGATACACTGACAGCAAGATTAACTCCTCAATATGTTGTATGCATACTCCTAAGGTCCCTTTATTTTTCTCTGATAGTTTTTAAAAATCATATATGCCAAAAACACAAAACAACACAAAACAAAACAAAACAAAACAAAACAAAACAATCAAACAAACAAACAAAGATCCAAAGAGCGATATTCCAGCGCTTCTAGCTAACAGCAGCCAGAGCAGAAAAACCAGCCAAACTCTGCTGGTCAGTATTAGTTCAGTGGATACTCATAACTCATCCTGATAGTTCCTCTTACAAAGAGGTTTTCCCACAGCGGCAACATTTGGAAATTCTTACACCACGTTTTATAGTCTGTTTACACTTCATGGATTGGAAAAATATCAATGCTTTCTCACTGTGCCTGAGTCCCCCCATTACACACAAGGTATGTCTTAGCCTCATTTCTCTTTTTTCCATTCACTCATTCACTCTTTAGTTTTATTTTTACTTGCTACAAAGTACTAAGCAGTAAAAGTCTCATAAACACAACCTTCATCTCACAGGTCAGTAACAACTGAAGCATTTTAATCTGACCGCTAAGAGCAGTTAAACAGTGTTAGACTGAAGACTGACCCTGGGAAAGAGAGGAGTACACATGCTGCTGACTTTCATCCTGGCCGTTTGTTACAGACTGTGTGAGTCTGAAAAGATTAAAAGACCTTATTAGTATTAATACAGTAGATTAGTGGTATTAGTACAGTGTTGCATGGTATATATTACTGCTGTTAAAAGTTGCACCAACCTGCTGCAAAACAGATCTGTGAAAAAAGAAAAAAAGGTGTTTTTACTGTACATGCTTTTTGGCAAATAAAAACACTTCTCAGCTTTAATAAATATTTAGATATCTCCCTTCCTGATGGCAGTAGGAAAACATCTCACCCTTTAACTTTGTGCAGTGAAGCAGAGAGATCAGCAGCAGAATGATCAAAATTCCTGTGAACAGCCTCACAATCATCATGACAGGAGACCCTGCAATCATAAAGTTTAGGTATATTAATTAACTTTATTTTATATAAACACATAGGACTGTGTACTGTGTCAAGTCATTGTCTTATTCTTACTGCATTATCTAAGTCAGGTCCATAATAAATAGGAAGGTACAAAAGACCATCCGTGGCATCACTTGAAGTAAATGTATCTGACTTTGCACAACTGTTCTTCTCTGTTGCAAGTCCTGCAGTGGCCTCATTTAATATCTGAGCACATTTCACAGTCTGATGAGCCAGTCACATGTTTTCATGTTACATTTAGATGCATAATTTATATATTTTATATCATATTATCCAATCCACTTTGTGATACTTTTGTATATTGTATATTTTTGTACTTCTCTATGTCGGAGCACAGTGTCTTGTTATTTGCACTGTGTGTACACTGTGGACCTGGAGCTTTCCATTTTCGTCTCTCTGTATACTTGTATATGGCTGAGATGACAATAAAGTTCACTTTGACTTTGATACAAAGAGAATATGACTGACACTAATAAACTGCATTCACTTTATACGCAGACCACATAAACAAAATGAAAGCTGCTGACATGCTTCTTCCTTTTCTATATTCTGTTCATCCTGTATGACCAACCAGTTGTCAGCTTGGTGAGACTCAAAATATAACATTGTTGACTTTTAAGAACTCTGTTTTAACATGATATTTAGTATTAAAATTAATAAATGAAGTAAATAAAACACAAACCTCCTCCATCCAGCTTATATCTGCTTGTTATGTCTCCTGTGCAGAGGTGTCTCTTTAACTTCAGCACCATGTATTAAAAATTACCTACAATCACATCAATGCACATACCTGTTTCTTTTGTGTGCAAAGTATTGTTGCTGCATGTCATGATTTCAAACGCAGACTTCTCACTGACAGCATTGGAAACTGTGCAGGTGAATTTGGTGTCTCCATCTTGTTC
>VUQI01008442.1:18869-33985 GCA_015106735.1 Paratilapia polleni | reverse complement strand
TTGCTCAGCAACAGTTAAAACTACTGATCTGTATTCAGTACAGTTACAGTGCTTAACAAATTTATTAGACCACCACCCAATGTAAGGTTTATGCCACAGCTGCCCTAAATTAACAGTACTGGTAATTACCAAAATCAAGTTTTATGTTTCTGTAATGGTTAATCCAGCAGTATGCACAAGCTCTTTAATCGAAATGATATTTTTTAATGCTAAAATATAATTACTGTTGTTATCCATGAATTTTGGAATTAACTGTTTTACAAAAAAGCAGAAAAAATTAGTAAAGCATATTATTATTTTTTAATCAAGATACCAAATTACAGTTATTTACTTGCATTCCTGAACAGAAAAGTGAGTTTTAGTAGTTGAATGTTGTGCTTGATTAATTTCTGACATCTCCGATAAGTCCAGTGTGCCGGCTCAAATTTGGGTATAAAAACATGAATTCAGTTTGAAATTCTTCACTCCGGTTCAAAATGGTAAAACGTCGTGAACTCACTAAAAAGAAAAGAGTCACTTTGTGATGCTGGATGGTCTCGTCTTTATGACAGGTGGTCTTATACATTTGTTAAGCATTGTAGGTCCATAATTTGTTGGAGAAATTTTCGTAGTTTTGACACCTGTACACCACCACAATTGATTTTAAATCAAACAAGCAATATGTGATTGAAGTGCAGACTTTCAGCTTTATTTCAAGGGGTTTAACAAACGTTTTGCATTATCTGTTTAGGAATTACAGACATGTTTATACATAGTCCCCACATAGTCCCATTTTAACATCATTTTAAATATCAGGATTGTTTTTTAAAATGTTGAGATTTTTTTTTGTTTTTTGTTTTTTTTTGGCTTGAAAAATGGCTGTTACAGTTAAACTGTTATAAAAACTGCAGATCTTTGTTTCAGCTATGTAAAATACTAGGCCTACAGGTCTACAGAAGATGTTCTAACATACTTTTTGTTTATGCATCGTGAATTTAACCTCCAATAGTGTCAAAATAAACCTATAAAAGATTGTCAAAAAATGGAATTTTGGCCTAATTGTTCTGAAGTTGAAAGGAAACTCTGAATGGGACACTGCCTCATTTCCTTTCTTCTATTTGTGAGATAAATATGAACCTACAGCCTGGAAACAGCAGCTTAACATAAAGATTATGTAAATAGGTAGTCTGGTTTTATTCGAAGAGAAAAAAATCCTCATGTGCCTGTAAAACTTTTTTTTTTTTATCCCAGAAAAAACAAAGAATAAAAATTGTAAGAATTTGTGGCTCCACAAGGTTCATGCTAAGTCAGAATAACCAGCTATCAGTACCAGTTTCATATTATATGTGACAAATGTAGTACTCACCTAAATCAAACTTGAAGACAAGAAGTTAAGTTGAAAATAAGTTAAAGAACAGGCATAGAACCCTGAATTAACTTTAGTAAATATTTCAACAAGCTGCCAAATGTAGTCACATTTCTTGTTTAATTACAGAAACTGAGTGTACTCCAATATTGTCTTTATTAGAAAAAGATAAACGGTTTTATAGCACAGTCGCTGCCATCACAAGAAGCTGCAATACTGGATGTCAAATTGAGTCAATGTGGCAGCAGGAAGCTGCATCGTTCAACACTTTGTTTGGGTAATGTTGGGCCCAGCAGAGACAAACCGTGGCTCCTCTGGGAGCTAGAGGAAGTGCTGCTAAGCAGATGGCTGGGTAATAGGTGCTATTTAGTGCCAGGAATCACAGTGTTCTCTGAAAAACACAAACCTTGTTGTCTAGTTTCTGCAGCTTCGTTGTTAAACCTTTTGGAGGAAACTTTCAACATATTCATCAATGTTTCATTATAAGAAGGTGAGAAACCAGAAATTATGTTTTAGTCACATTAGTGAGTAAACTGAAGGGTAAATAAGACAAATGGCATTTCCATTTGGTATTCAAGGCTGTTCTCTCCCACTACAATAATGGGATAATGGGATAATGGAAGTGTCTAGTTTCCATTAAACACTCACAAACACTCAATCTCTCTCTGTCTCTCTCTTTTGAACACATACACACAAACACACACACATACATACTGAAGCTTTGACTCACTGGTTATTTATGAAGGCATGTTTATTGATGGTCTCTATGACAGACTTGAATGGTATCTTAGAGGTCAGAGTGTAGCCGTGTTGGACCATCGGCTCTCCATCGGGACCATCCCAACAGTCCACTGTAGGAGAAGCAGGAGAAATGATTCATAAATATAGAAGATATTTATATACATAGCTCTCTCCTCGGAAAAATACAGCATAATGTTACTGTTGTCAGTTTTCAGTCTGTTTTCACTGTTCAACTTTCAATACAGGAAACTTGATTTGAACTTGATTTCACAGTTCTTATTCTCTTTTCCACTTTCTCAGTCAATGATGTTGATTCATTCTGAGACATAGGATAGAAGTGGAAGTCATGTTCAGGAAATAGCATGTGCAAGCTTGTATTACATTGTAAGCTGTTTTATTTATGTGTTTCTTCCTGTTTTAAATGTTATTCCCAGTTGCGGTATTGTGGGTTGTAGGTTAAGTGTTTAAGTGCGTTAAAGTAAAGTTCTTTCACATCCAAAAGGATCCATGCAGTGTCTGTCACACAAAACCAGTGGCACCATTTATTACATGGTGAAATGAAGAGAATTTTTTATAATTATGGACTGCCAAAAAAGCAATCTCATCTAATTACAATAGCTCAACTTTACTGCAGACATATTGATTAGATACAGCAAGAAAGGCTCAGGTGTTACTAGTTGCATTAATGAGGGCACTGTTCTGCAGCATGAAACATTAGACAATATGCACAACAGGACCAGACGGTGAAGTATCATAATGGAAGTCAGCCATCATTCATTTAAATATTTCTGCCTGTCGTTTTTACTACTTTTGCCTACATGTTTAATTTTCTTCCATGCAATTGGTCAGATCACACATTTAAATAGAGATGTATGCTTACCTTCTACACAGCGGCAACCGGACTGCAGCACCCAAGCATACATGTCAGTCTTGGAGTTAGAGAGGAGCTGGTCTCCGGTCAGGTAGGTGTTATGAGAGGAGGCAATGAAGTAGTTACACAGAGGCTGGTCCATGTCTTGATTTACCTCGTGGTGCAAAGGGTTGAAAATGTCACACGCTGGACTGCGCATGAAATTTGTGAAACCTGAAGGAAAATATGAATTTTCATTTTTTTTTAATTACTTATAAAGAAAAAAGGTATCTGTGTACTTCAGGATTTAGCATAGTTTCAATCATGTTTTACAGCTTTTGTGGTACATAACATCAAATATTTTTTATTCATTTAGAAGGGTGACTTTTGTTCTGTGAGTGGCAATGTGTGTCTTTCAGTGTGTTTGTCAGGTGATAAAGTCTCAGTAGACATTCATTATTTGCTAAGGTGTCTGATCTCTGAAACGACAATAATTTTATCTCATTTGGAGAACTTTTTTTTTATATTATTATTATGTTAGTATGCACAAAGACTCATCTCATAATATACTGCATGCATGGATAACATATTTGAAAGATGATGATTACAAGTATGCTCTTTAGTTCAAACCCAGACTGTAAACACACATTCTAAATTATTGCAATATAAATGGATAACAAGGGAGTACATTACTCCAACTAGGTTGCATCACTTTAACCCTAATATTCCTGACACTTGCATTAAATGTAATTGTCAGAAAGGATCTTTGCTCCATTGTATGTGCGAATGTGCCCTGATACTTTCTTTTTGGGAAAGGGTGCTGGATATGTGTAGTCAGATCACTGGTGAAAAGATGCCTCTTAATCCTAAATTATGCTTATTGAATATTTACTTGGATGGTTTTGTGATTTCTAAAAATCTCAGGTCTTTACTCAGCTTCTGCTTTTTGGAAGCCAAACGGTGGATAGCTCACTCAAGGAAGAACCAAACAACCTGTATAATTTCACAATGACATAAGAGAATTACTTCTCATTTTGCTTTAGAAAAAATAGGATACCTCACAACAAACAAGCTTGGCAAGTTTGGGGGCATTTGGAACATTTTCTGTAACTTTCTGAAGAACAATAATATTGAAGTAGATGGGTGCAAGGAAGACCTGAACTGACTCTTGTCTAGGGCTCTAATTTATTTTTTTTTCTAAATATACAGCTAAATATACAGCTATACTGTATGTTTATAACTGCATGCTCTTTCTTGTTCTGTGTTGTTAAAACAATGACAATCGAATAAGGAAATGCTTGAAAAAAAAAAGATATTTATTCTCATATGAGGAATCCTAATGACTGTTGTTCTGCTAAGTTCCATCTAGTGGTATCAAGCTTGATGTCTCAACAGATCAAATGTCTCAACAGGTATTAGGGCATAGTGGATATCTGTGTGCAGATATCCACTATGCCCTGAGGATGAACCTGAGGGCTTAAGCGATCTTCTGACTCTATATCTGGCACTACTGACAAGTCAACAGTTTCTCCTATCCTGTGAAATATCCCAAAATCTTCCAGACAGATTGGATTAAATGACATAACCCTAATGGCATTCCCTCTGGCTCAACAGTACTTTGTGTTTTAACAGGCTAACATAAACTAAAAAGTTGAATAAGGTAAAAATCTGTTTTAGTTAGCACCCCTTTTGCATCAAATTATACTGTATACATATATATATATAAAATCTTAAAATAGAACTGCTTTTTTTTTTTCGTTTTTCCAGCAACAATCCACTGGATCATTTTGTGTACAACTTCTATCTACATCTTTTCATCACCAAGTCCACCTCCAGGAAACTGCAAATGGACGACAAACAACACATCTAAAAACCACAGTGCAACCAGGGTTGTGACATTTCAAACCACACTGTTAGATACACTTAACATGGCTAACTTTTTTTGGGTGCATGACGAGTAAGAAAGCTTCCTTTCATGCAGTGAGAAGGGAAAGAAATGAGACAGGAATACCAAGAGCAAGAGAAATAAGCAAAATGAAGGAAGAGAAGCAGAGAGTTAATGTGGGAAAGCAGACTGAGGTGGAGAATTAAAATAAGAAGGAGGCTGAGATTAAAAAGATGTAACACAAATATCGTGATTGGTCACATGCAATCTCATCATGGTATATTAAGGCTCAGTTTAGACTTTAACAGGACACTGCGAGACATGAATACTAATGTGTGTCAGAAACACAGATGTAAAGAGACCAAAAGCTGTACAGTACATGGTATAGAAAACCATTCAACACACATAATTCAGGCCTGCATTAGGCATACTTGTCCGGTCAGCCGGACACACACACAATGCTGGACTTTATTCCTCAGACGACATTAGTCTTACCCTCTGCACCCCACCCCCCTCATCTGCTGTGCCCACACTCACTCTTCTCCTTCCCACGGCTGGCATTCTGATTCGCCAATTTTCACACTTTGGCTACCCTCATCCATCCTCACGCCTTCTCCTCCTTTAAGGTCACCCTTCAAGTACATGGGGTGTTACTTAAAGTGACACTCAGAGATAAAACCAGAAACATTCATGGTCATCCTTTTATATTTCCCACCAATACTTTATGGTATTTTATGAGGAGTGGAATTAACAGTAATAATAAAAAATGGTTAATATAAATGTCAAATGTCTTTATGAATTTTGTGTAGACAATGATGACTTGAATTTGTTGTGTTTAAAAAGGCCATTCAGCGAGGTTAATATTACAGTGTTTAATTTGAGCATTCAATTTTTTTCAGTGGCCAAGATGTCAGTCAGCTACATAATGCTACATAATGTGTTCCACTTTACTTGTACAGGTTGTCACTTCCAGCACAACAAAATGGCATCAGCTCTATCAATAACTGGCCTTGATATTAAGGATGAAAAATAATTACAAAAAAATAATTAACTGCATTGCAAAGTGATGATGTGCTGTGATAAACACAGGGAAGGAAACAGAGAAAGACTGACTGGGTGCAAGATTTAGAAATGGAGACAGCAAATTCTGAAAGGGAAGATACAGAAATTAAAGTTACCTTCAATCCCCATAACATCTGTTTGTTTATTTTCTTCAGACACCTCAAACTTGTCAATGATTTCTGCAACGTACTCTGGAGTCACATTGGTCATCTACAGTGAAAGAAAATAAACAAAACACGTGAAAAGACCCATGTTTGCACCTTTTGAAATGCAGTAAACATCTGGTTTAATTTAAGTCTAGAAGGTTAAGGAAGTCAATTAGACTTCCCATTTTTATAGTAAACTGAGCAGCTCAATTATAGAACCATATTAACCTGAGTATAACAGGGTGGGAGAAGAAAATACAGCATGAATTACACCACTGAAATGTAAGAGAAGGGAAAAAAATGTGTAAGAAACACAGAAAACTTTGAGAAGAAAGAAAAAGAGCAAAGAAAAGCCATATAAAACAAGCCAACTGCTCCCATGACACAAACCAATTTTAAGAGCAATACACTGGCTTAGTGGAGCAGACTCCTCTGGGCAGACAGCTTAGACAAAGGGAGTTAAATGTTGGAGTAACAAGGAGAGAGTGAATAGGAATATCATGAACCTCTTTTCTGAGGGTGAATTACAATTTAAAGAGCTGATTTTAGAGAATGTATTTTGGACTTATCATCATAAATCTGGGTTGTGTTTTAGCATCCTTAGCTGAGGATTTGATCAGCACACCTTCTGCTCATTGTGCAGGAAGTTGGCCAGCTCTTCCACTGTCAGGTGGTCCTTCCTGTCGCTGTAAGCCATCATCAGCAGGTACAGGTCCCGTCTAAGAGACATCATCTTGTAGAAGACAGAGAACTCCTCGTATGTGAGGGTGCCCTGGTGATCATCTGTGTCAGCTTCCTGTGAGGATGAGGGAGTGATATGTCATTGGCAGCACAGCTAAAGCTTTTATGTTTTGTTTTTTAGACCAAAACTACAAATTCAGGCTTTGTGAAATTTACTAATTTAATGCAAACTCAAGCCCTGCAGTGTGATTATCTGCACAAGGCTTCTCTGAGACAGAAACCTCTGGGGGTTGCTTTAAACGCTCATTATAACTGTTATAAGTGAATGTGGTTAAACTCTAGGTGGTTGTACGTTCATCTTCCTCCATTCTGAATAAATCTATTGTTGGTATTTGTTTCTCCCAGTGAAGTTGTAGGTCAGTTTGTCTGGTAATTTGCTATTAGTTCTTCCTACCCGTGAACTTATCTGTTCCCTGATATTTTATCAAAATGCAAGAAGTTGCTGCTTCTATACTACAGGTCCTGTAAGTGAAAAGCTATTATCAGCCCTGCCAACGTACGAGACAATGCACATAGTCTAAAATTGTGCAGGTGTGCACACTGTAGCTGCATACTGCCCCATCTTTTGAGATGTAGCTTTCTTTTTCACACTCATACAGCACAGGTTCACACCACCAGCAAGCAAACATGTACCAGCATTTCTGACACAAACACATTACTTCCATATACTCTTTTTTCTTTTCCTCATATCTAACTAGATGTTTCCAGAGGACACACACAGCAGGGCTCACTCGTCATTCTATCCTGCCACCCTGCTCCATTGGCTCGGTGGGATCCAGCATCTCAAATTACCTGGATCTCACGGGGGCCCATTCGACACCAAATCTAATAATACCAGCTAATGCCTCCATCGCACTTCCATAATGAGTTCACTGTGAATGTTGGGGACTCGATCACAGACAAAATCTACACATAACCAGCAGGATAAATCACTGCGATTCACTTGGAATACATGGACAGAAAACAAACAGATTCTGGATATTTTAAGCACCAAAAGCTGTTCAGGTGGCAGTGATGCAGTCTCCCAGTGAGTCACTGGAAAAAGATGAATTGATGACATTTTCTTTCTAATCTAAACCCAAAGACTGAACTCTGTGTAAAATTTTAATTTATTCCATCATGACGGGATAAAACACTGTATCAACTGTGAACTAACAAAGGGTTGGAGAAGAGGAAGCTTAAGGGGGTAACTCTGGATTTTTCACATCAGCAAATTATATTTAAAAAATAAATTAGGTAATCTTTGGCTGCAATAAGGATTTACTGTATAATATGTTCTTAACAAGAGCCATTTAGAAGCTCAAATGCCATAAAACCTCTTCTCAGCCTCTACATGCAGTTTATTAAGTTTAGTTTAGTTGAGTTTTTGTTTGTGTTGTTAAAATAGTAGAACACAGGCTCTTCTCTGAAGCATTCGTATCTGAGCAACTTGACAGTTGTCGCTTTACTTGCCTATTGTGCCAGGACACCTGCAGAGCCATAATTAGGTAGATAAGTTGATTTTTACTTGTTTAATGTCAAAATGGGATGCAAAAATGATTTAAGGGATTTTATGAAAACCGTCCCAGTTTGGGTCTTTTACAGTAACAAATCGTCAAATTGTTTTAATTATCACAGCTGGATGAATTTGTTTGGGAGGGGGTGCAGGACAAAAATTCTTACTACCTCATTGATGATAATGAGCATTTTTTTTTCTTTACTAACACAAATCTATTTTTTCGGCATCACTCCATATTGGCAGCCACATTCATATTCAAATTAAAAGATCAGTTAAAATAGGTAACTGTCAAAAGACAATATCAGCACAGTTAATTTTTTTGACTGCATTTGTTCGGTGTCATTTAAGGTCAACAAAAGTAAGAAGGTTTTTCTTGTTTTGTTTTTTGGGGGGGTTTTTTTCCAACACTGCACCTTCTTACTGTACACAATAACTCACCGTATAAAAGCCAGCGGTATATACAATGTATGGCAGGGGTGTCAAACATACGGTCCACGGGCCAGAACCGGCCTGCCAGAGGGTCTAATCCGGCCCACTTGATGGCTTTAAAAAATGTGAACATTTCAGAGGAGGAGGGCATAAATTTTGAACCTTTAACTGTATTTTCAGCAGTTTTGCAGTCTTCTTACTGACAGAGATATAACCTATGGCCTGTAATAAAGTACGTAATAGATAAACCATTAAAGGAAAGAAAATTTGTTGTTATTGTAGTGTTTGCATTCAATTTAATAAGAGAAAAGTTCATTTTTTAGTATTTACTATAGCAGTAAAAAAGAAAATTATCTGTGAATTCAAAGATAATTTCTGTTGTCTGAGGTTTTTTTATAGGTTATTCGGCAGTAGTATTACAGGCATGGTCCTCCTACAATGTAAAATGAGTTTGACACCCCTGATCTATGGAGTTGCATAAGGACTACTAGTAAATATTTTGAACATATTTATTTGAATTACACACAGCTATAATAATTTTAAAAAACAACACGACAGCTGAGCTTCTATAATGTGTTAAAATAGAAGAAAGTCTTTTGTAATGAGAAGGTTTGTAAAATATATGTAAATGTTCTGGCCATTTTATATTAACTTTCAGCAAAATATTGCATATAAAAGATATGAAAATGCGAATGTCTGTTTGAGTCTGTTTGGCTTGTTTGTTCAGTTTAGCAGTATCTTTTCAATTAGCATCCCATACTATTACTTACGGATTATAATGATTTTGGAATTTATATTTTGGCTTTATATTCTGACCTGAAACATTTGCTTGACCTTCCTGCGTGGCAGATTGACATTCAGCTTATGAAGGAGTTGGTAGATCTCGTCAATGTTTAGGAGACCGTCCCCATTCTTATCAGCCTCCTCGAATGTCTGCTTCATCCATGTGAGGCACACATACACATTAAGGAAAAAGAGGTGGGTTTCGTTTGTATAGCTGTCTATAAAAGTTGTTGGGATAATTTCCCGCACTTTATTTTAACAGGAAAACACAGACAAAGATGGATGAAAACTGAAAGTAAAAATATGCTGATTACCAGATCTAGTAGTACAAATTATTTGTTGAGAGTTTGCTTGAGTGAGTGCAATATTATTTTCTTAAGGAAAACTATTGTAATTCACATTGTGGTGAAGGATTTTCTTTTGAAAGTCCTGCTTCCTTCTGAGCTGAAAAAAAAAATTTAAATACAAAACTGTTTTCCTTCCTAGAAAATTGATATGCTCGTGTCAAGACATTTGACAGCAGTGATTTGTGTGTAGCTACTTGTTTAAAGGATATTGGTCGTGTGTACGCTGCCGCTTGGCCAACGAGTCCTCGTCGCTGATTCCGGCCATCAGGTAGCGGAGGCCAGTTATCCAGGTTCTTGCTTCTTCTGCATTTGATGTCACCAGGTCTAGGGACTCCATGTGGTTTCCATGGTAGACCGTGAAACAGCAGGCTGGGTCGAAGCTGCCATCTGCATGCCGATGGAAGATGTCCGATTGACCGCCCTCTGTCACCTTATATAGTGAATCGATGGTGACTGACAGAGTGAAAACATGGAAAGGAAGGAGAACAATAATTAATTAAAAAGGCATCTCATAGAAATCATTAATAATTCCTCTCTTTAGTTAACACTGAATTACATGACAAGCTGCTGATATTAAACTTTTTAAAAAAGCAGCAGCTATAGATGCATTAGTTCTAGTATAATATTGTTATAGTGAAAACATATCCAAAGGTGGCACAGTTGCACTGGCTGACATGTTCCATCATCGTGAGAAATATGTGCAGACATTTATCCCACAAACACCCATTTGCTGTAAATTAAAGTGTACTATAAACTTCTGATTTGGTAACATATAGCAAAAAACTATAGAACCCAACTGCTTTTAGAAAATCAATTTTAAAAAATGCCATACATTCAGTTCAGTTCAAATTTATTTATATAGCACCAATTCAAAACAACAGTTGCCTCAAGGTGCTTTATACTGCAGGGTAAAGACCCTATAATATTAAAGAAGAAAACCCCAACAATCCGAATTTCCCCAAAAGAGCAAGCACTTGGTGATAGTGGGAAGAAAGAACTCCCTTTTAAGAGGAAGAAGCCTCCAACAGAACCAGGCTCAGGGAGGAGGAGCAAACTACCATGATCAGCTGGGAGGGGGTGAGAAGAAAGAAGGGAAATAAGGAGAGAATAAAAAGACAAGGACATGACCAGTTTTTAAAGATTATTTCTTCAGTAAGGTTGAACGAGCTTGGGAGACAGGATAGGAAAATTAAAGTTTATTATTTGCTGACAAATGGAAAAAATATGGAATAACGTCATGGTATTATCCTTTAACATTAAAAACAGGAGCACGTATGACAGAGATGTGAACCCAGCAGAATAAGTGTAAAAGTTAAAACAAGGGATAATGTGAAAAAACATGAGTAGCTTTTTGAAAAATAACCATGATTAAAAAGATGCCAGTTCCTCCACTCTTTGCTTTTATGTGAAATACATAAAGGCAGAGAAAGAACTTAAATCATAAGCAGCTCCTATAGGCTTCAGAATATCACAGCCTAATGAGATTAGAGTATAAACCCAGCTATCTTTGAGTCTGTGTCTTTGTGAGGAAAAAGAGACTGCCTGAAGTAAACTATAACCTTTTCTGAATCTATGTGCTATGTGCTCTATGTGTCTCTTCAAGTTGCTGCTTTTCCCGCTTATGTCTATAAAACAATTTATTAATGACTCATCAAAGCACAGTGCCTTTTACTCAGAACAGTAAACCTTTTTGTTTTTAGCATAATGTTTAAATGACTAATTAAAGAATTATTTTTGTTAATTCAATTAATTGCCTTCCTATTCATCCTAAAACACATTTTGTTATGATCCACTCCAAAATTATCCACCATTACACTCTCTTACAATCTCACTTCCTGTTACATAATCTCATCTCTGAAATACGGCTACAGTATGACTGAAAGTAACAATATGGCAGCCTTGTTTTGATACTGTTAAGGAAAACGAAGCACACACATTTTCAAAGAAAGAATCAGGCAGCTGTTGTGTGTTTCTCTTAATCATGTCAATGGAGAGGATCTAAGAGGCTTATCTAGTGCTGACAGTCTACTCTCACACACAGACACACACACACTGCCATCTACACATGTAAGGACAGGTCCATAGACAGATGTATGCCTTAGTGGGTTGATACAAAATAAAAAAAGTGCCAACGATGCTTTGAGGGGGCCGTGAAACATATAATGATAATCCTCTCAGAGCCAGAGCAGTGTGGCAAACTCAGATTATGAAACTTCAACCAACATTCCAGGAAAAAAAATAGGAGGGTTACTGCTGCAAAAAAGGAAATAGCCACAATCCTTCAAGCACTTTGAAACATGATACATGCTACAAAAGAAAAGTATTATTAGTGTAATTATTGTGTAAGTAGAAATAATCTTATATTTATAGCCTTTTTTAGCTTTAACTGTTTAGTTCTAGAAACAGTACAATATCAAACAGTGCAGCATCTGTGTGGTCAGACAATTAGGCATGCAAAGAGCAGACAGAGGCGTTTTTCCCATTTGTTAAGGTTTAAATAACAGAAGCACCATGTTTCAGACCATAGCAGACTTTTTTCTGTTAAACCAAAATCATAACCTTTTCCTCTACTTATACAGGTGCAAATGACGTGTAATACCACACATCACATTATTCTCAGATTGTGAAAAGCCAACAGTTTTTTTAAAATTATTATTGTTATTATTGTTAATTTTCTGATTTTAAGCAACATTCAGCAGTTCATATTAATTATACTAGTACATACTCATGCTACAGTATTGTTTGGTCTGTGATTTTAGTCTGTCGTTAGGTGGTCGCCAGGCAACATGATGATATCATAATATAGTATGTATAATTCAGGTTTTGTGGATATAAATCAGATGTTATTGTTGTGAAATAAAAATGATATAATGCTTTTCTAAGGTGCTGTAGCTGTATAAATGCTACAAATGGGTCATTTTTAGCTCATTGGGAGGTGGTTGCTAGGTAACATGATGACATCATAATATGTGATATAGATAGGAATCTTCATGGGCCTAAGATGTACATGTGTGCCAATTTTGGTTGCTCGACTCCTGGTTGTGTAGGAGGAGTTCTCGGGCAAACAAACAAGAATTTCGTGTATTATAGCAAGATACAATGATCTTTAAGACTGCAATAATGTATATGACATAGGGTTTTTAAAGTACCGTTTTATAGTACAGTTTTATGGGAGCGCAACTGAAGAAAATGCAGGACATTCATCTCAGTAACTAAAGGGACACGGCAGCAATTTGAGGGGGACTTGAGAGAAAATTAATGGACAAAATCAGAACATCAAACACAAAGTCAAACACCCAGTTGGCTGCTCATTTCCTGTTTCAAATCAAAAGTAAACACTACTTTTAATCATGACTATTTCTCAACCTTAACCGCATGCTTATTAGTGCAACTAAAGACCCTTTTTGAACAAAGAAACTTGTCGGAGGAATTAGAAACTTTTTGGATGAAATTCCAAGAAAATTGCTTGCAGTACTGAATTGCTTTGGTTGGTCAACTACTCGCAGCGTTTTATTTCAGCCACCATTTTTAATAATCTGTAGTTTTGTATGTATGAGCTGCTGAGTTACGAAAGAAAGCGTACGACAGATGGACCATTGATGTGGTGGTTGCCTGTAAAAATAACATAAAAAAAAAACAGCTGTAGATTTTTAATATGTGAGGGGACTAATTTGTCTAATATTTGAGCTTCAGTGTGAATCTTTAGACCGTGTTGGAAATGCAGACAAGCAATAGCTGAAGAAGTCATTTAAGTCCTTATAGATCCTGTTAATGTTGACTGAAAATGTGGCACAAGCTAATGAAGTTCCTGTTTTAGTTCTTTTGTACCTGAACCTCACAGAAGTTTAGTCAGGAATCACTGTGATGCGCTCAGAGGGTCAAGGCAAATGACCTATTTGATCATTCAGGTTGGAGGTTTGTACAATGCCTTTTCTTAATGTGCTCCTTCAACTTGGTTAGTAAAATGTCAGAAGACAAATAAATTATGGGGAAAAAAAGTTGTAATAAAGAAGTTTTTCTCCATTAAATGTATCCAGGATGTTTAATAATTATAGCATAATTTGAGAGATAGTCAGACTGAAAAATAGATGCAAAAAGAGTTTGTGTATGTGTTTTTGAATCTGTGTGTACATGCATATGTGTGTGTGTGCATGCATACTCACTCTTGGCTTTCTCACTCTTGCGTGAGGGCTTCCAGCGGATGCAGGAGCGGTGCTCATCCAGGTAGAAGAGCCTTACCAGCCCTTTGGATCCTGCCTTCAGCTTTACCATCTGTGTCCCCGACTGCATCACACTCATGCATCGTTCCACTGCAAATAAACGCACACACACAACACGGGTTAGTAGAGCACTATATTAAGACAAAAAAAGGAACAGGTGTTTGGCTTTAATTGTATTTTCTCAGGAAGAAGCGCAGTAAAGTGTCACAGAGTCACACAGTTAGTAGCGCAGCCAGCAGCTGATGTGGGTCAGAGTCCAAAATGAACAGAGATGCTTCTGTGTAAACACACAGGGCTGCTTTTCTGTTACCCGCTGACCTGCTCCTGAGAGCAGCTCAGAGAGAAGAAATAGAGAGATCTCATAGAGAGAGAGAGAGAGAGAGAGACTCATCTAATGTGTATGTCTCTGTTCTAAGTTTCACAGAGGGCTTAAAGAACTGCTTGAGAAAAAATCTTCACATTATGATGAAGCAGGTGGAAGTGAAGACTGGGCTGCATTCAAGTCTTCTGCATTTGTTACATACCTCTGCAGATATTTTTGGTTCAATGTTTCCGGTATCTGTCTCTGAGATTTCTTCCCATTCGCCGATGAAATTGGATTGAATGCAGTTCTGCTTGTGGGTCCCACAGCACTGAGTATTTTTGTTCAAAAAAAGAAAACTAAAATAATTCAAAAGCAGAATCTGTGTTTCTGCTACTCTGGATTATCAACAGACCTCACTGTGAGCAGTGTGACTTGAAACTATGATTTGTTGATGTTGTTCTTGTGAAGAGAGGTTTATGGGAGCTAGATTTAGGTGAATTCAATGCCGGGCTGCAATGTGCATCTACTGCACCATAGCTGTTTTAAATACTGTGGCATTTATAAAAGTCTCTGCCCATCAGCTTTAATATGAAACACACACAGATTGCAAACCTATGGTTAACATTTTCACAATAAAGACAGGCTGATGATGGTCCACTGTCTGTCCTTGTATTACAGTGTAGTAGCACAGTATGTATGTGCATCTTATACTAGGAACTGAAAACTCAATTTCTGGCACTTATCTATTGGCAAAGGTTCAATTAA
>VUQI01008442.1:7712-18849 GCA_015106735.1 Paratilapia polleni | reverse complement strand
GGGGGGTGGGGGGGGGGAGGGGGGGGGGGGGGGGGGGGGGGGGGGGGGGGGGGGGGGGGGGGGGGGGGGGGTCTGAAGAGGAGAACAGAGGGACTGAAATGATAGTAAGAAGTGACTTTGTGTTTGATTGCTTGACTGCCTAGCACTGTCCAGCTTTGAGAAAGGATAAAAGACAAAGCTTCAAACTTTTTACTTTGTGTGACAGCTGGTGGCAGAGATATAGACAGGGATGACAGCAGAGAGACGGGGAGATTTCCATCCTCATTAGCGGAGTGTGTGCATGCCTCTGTGTGTATGTGTGCGTGCATGGATGTGCATATTTCACATGTTTTCATGTAGAGAAGCGGCATTTCTATGTTAACATGCATCAGTGCACACATACGTACGTCCGACACTTAAACAAAGTAGAGAGGTAAATAAAGACTGCTAAGCATTCAATTACCTGACCTCAAAACAACAGCTGACACATTTTTAAAGCCCCCCGCCTCATGACCAGACTGCATTTCTAATCTGTTCATTATCATTTTAGTTTAATATTAAGCTTTGACGATGATAGAACAGAAACACAGATGGCTGGAGAGTAAACTGACTGATTTCTCTGGGACACTTATTTACAAAGATTAGCCCTGATAGCAGCAATTTTATACATCATTTCTCTAATTATGTCTTTGCAGCCACCATGTAGAAAATGCACCACAACAAATATGACACTGATGTGAAGATCTAAAATATACTGTGGCTAATATAGTAACAAAAAGTAGAACTGTCAGCTTCACTGCCTGCTTTCTGGAGCTGCTATGAGCTAAGCGACTTTCTTAAGGAAAATTCAGCCAATCAGATGTTTGTCGGCACAAGTGCTGGAGCCAAGTCCTCAAGGCCAAAGCAGTCTCAAAAAGGACACAATCCTTTGCTGCTGCTGGATAGTAATAATAATTATATTCACACACTTCTTCTTTTTATCTTATGTAGACATAATTTACAACATTTCAACCAGAGATTGTCTTTTTTAGATAAAGGTAGGAGAAATTGCACACCTGTCCAGACAATTGATGCCACACTTCAGAGGGCGAGTCTTCACTGTTTAGGAGTAACTACAGATTTTCCATGAGATTTAGGAACCATCATTTTATTTATCAGGGCTACTTAAATAAAGATGGGGGATGCAGAGGAGGCAAATTAAAAAAATATGACCACTGGAATTAAAGCAGCAGAAGCTGAAACATATTGTAATCTAAAGCAGCTTAATCCTACACTTTCCAAGTTTGTGCTCCCACTTTAAAGAGCAGACCGCCTTCTGACAAATAAGTGGAGTAGCCCTTTAAGTATTCATTATTAACTATTTCAGTGGGTTTAGGATGATGAGCTAATCTCTTACTCTACATGTGCAGCCACACCACAGGCAGGAGCTGAGGAATTACATTTCCAAACCTTCAAGATGAGATGTGATTACTGCAAAGGGTAACATTTTATATTAAGGTACAAGTATTCACAACCGGTCCATAGTTATAGGATAAGGGCTATATATTAGTCATTAATCAGTGCTTATTGATGACTTATTCTGCATTACCATATTCTGTGATTACTAAGCCATACAAGAGTTTTCCTCAAGAACCCTCTACTGCTGAATAACTAGTGAATTAGTTATTAGCAACTTACTTTGGGATTGGGACTAAATTTAGAGGTATTTGGACAATTGTGGTAGAGCCAACAAGATGTAATTCATGTACAACAGCTTTCTTGCTTTCCAACAACAGGCTGTAATTGGGAGGTTATTGATAGGAAAAAAAACAACTTGTAGTTGTAGTTATCCTGTAAGGATCTACACACCTCTTTGAACATAGATTTCATAAAGCAAAGTGAATCTTTGACAGTTTAAGATGACAAATAAAAAAGACAAAATAAAAGAACATAGACATCAAGTTTGCATGTAAACACATTTGTCAACTGCTGCACTGAAGCCCAGGCATTTACTGGTACCGTAAGATTAGCGCCAATTCTTCTCCTAAACCCAGTATATAAAAGAAAGCAAGCTCTGGGTTCACATGGCCCATTTCCAATGTTTTGGATCAAGAAGAAAATGTACTCGGTGTGAAAGACTACATTCATTCAGTCTCTCAAAAAAAATCCCAGCATATCAAAACACTTTTTACTGTATTGGCAATATAGAAATGACATAGTTTAATAAAATTAACAAAGCATCTGTTGCAAAAATTCATGATCAAGATGTTAGGAATAATGTGCATCCTACAATTAAATGCATACATGATGATAATTAGTATGGGGTTTTTTCTGCATAAACTCAGTGGTGACGGATCCTAATGTCTCAAAGGCTTTACAAATACAAACTGTAACTGTCTGTCAGCTCCATGTAAATATTTGAAAATACAAAATGTATAAAAGTTATAGGACATTCAGAATAGTAAAGACACAACTGCACACAAAATTATATAAATAAAATACATAAAAATGATATTTTGATGACATGGGTGATTATCTTCAAAGACAGCGGAAGTCAAACCTCTTGTGGCTCTAAAACACATATTTAAGCATACTTGACAGAAAACACACTCAGCAGAGTGCAATCTGCAGTCTCTCTGTCCTGAGGACAGGCTTAGCAATGGCACAAATTTTGCTTTCGATACAAGATGAGTTCTTTTAGTCACAGATGCTCACTCCAGGGACTTACAGAAACACAAGCATAAGCACATGAATCCAATACTTGTGTATTACCTCTGAAGGTTAATAGCAAATCATAAATGCAAAGATGATCGCATAACCTGGCATGTTAGTAACACAATGGAGAGCAAAAGTATCTGTTTATTTATCTGTTTATCTAGTTTGAAGCAAATCCGAAGAAACAGGAATAGATTTGGGGTAGGATTCGGTTTTAGCGAAGAGTAATGGGTGGCAAAGGTCACCTTTTATAAATGATATGCTTGAATTTATGTAAAAGTACAAGATATTAGTGATGTGAACATCTGATATGAAATATGGGCAAATTCAGTAAAAGAAGTAGTTTTAAATACAAATTCAAAGTGAAAAGTGTCTTTACAGAACAGGTTGTAAACACAGTATGTAGATAATATTTCATTTGAAGTTAGCAACTGTGGTAGCAAGGTGTCGCCTATTTAGACATCCAGCAGACATAGAGTAGCATTAAGAGTCATTTAAATCCATGTTTCTGTCCACCAGGCCAAACTCCTCATTTGACTTTTAAGTAATACTTAAGAAATTCGAAGTGTGGATTTTCCAGTATATCTAATGTTTTATCCCCTCGCACTTCACATGCACAAAACATTAAAATCTAATGTTGTATCCACAGGTAAAGCCCCAGTCACACATGCCACCAACTACTCGCTAAGTGTGAAACTGTGACGAGTGTGACGCAAACCACCTTCAGAGTAAAAGTTGTACCTTACTGCTGCAACCAATACATTTCAAAAGATGCATAATTTACTTTGAAGGCGAAGGCAAAGGTTCTCCTTTTCCAGTGTACATTACACCTTTTCAAGATTCACTAACACGCATGCAAACTATGCACAACCACAGCAATCTGCTAGCCACCAAAGAAATCACAAGGAGGTTTTTGCTGCAGCACCGTCTTCGCGACCGATTTCACCTAGCGACTGGCAGCAACCACTAGCCAATACACATTTTTCTCTAGGGACCATTGGTTGCCAGGGTGTTGCCGGCTGGTCTCTAGGCCTCTGTGACTGAGGCCTAAATCAAATTGTCTACAGACACACCCACACAAAAAAAAAAAAAAGAAATACTGAACTGGTTTGGGAGACTTGCTCATCCAGCTCCTCAATGACAATCCCAAATGAACAAATGTTATTCATAATGACATCAAAATATTCTCCACTGCATACAGCTACAATTTATTTTGGTAATTAGCTTTAATGCAACCAGAAACTGAAGCTTTAGTTTCATCAGCATTCACTAATCACTGTAGTCTCATGCATTTTTTGAAGTGTTAGCTTTATTTATTACTGTAACTGTTACAAATGAATGTCTGAATGACAATTTTCCCCCTGTGTTATATCAAGCACACAATAGTTCAGAATGATTAGGGTCTCAGAAACAAGGCTTCATTACACCCCCTAAGAGTTGTATGTAAATATTATATGTTATTTTTTTTTTATATCCAGCTTTAAGTTACTTCTTACTCTTAAGCCATTTTTAATCATTTATCGCATAGTAGGGATTACCACAAACTTATATCGGCTCATAATGGATGAGCAAGTACTTTAAAGTGTTGTAAGAAGTCTTCAGGGCTGTAGAAAATAATGGGACACTGAAGACACAGAGAGATTTGGAGAAAAGAATTAATCAACAACAAGAAAATAGGCCGTGTTGCATTATTTATCTCACATGGCCACTTATGAAATCCACAGCTTCATTAACAATGGATTCCAGTGGAAGTCACTGTCATATGTGGGTTTCCTGTAATGTTAATCATATCCACAGTCTTTTCTCCAGGTCTTTGCTCGCTGTTTCAGTCTATAAAATCCATGACTCAGACTAGACTAGCTTGCAGCATCACTCCTCCAGCAGTTAGATATGTAACATCACAAATCAGCCCCAAAGTGAATAAATGCTGTTCACCAGCCCTAGAAAGTACATGCCCATTCTCTTACTACTCCCTCGGAGCATAAATATGTAAAACTGTTTTTCCGAGAGGCAGTCAGATATATTTCACAAGAAAAGGCTCAAAGGGAATAGAGAAGTTGTTTTTTTTTTTTAATTTATACATCCTGCTCAACACCCAACAAAAAGCAGTTTTCCAGAAATAGAGGACTGAAATTAACAGGTATCATTTCATCATCTGTTTGCGTTGAAGCGCAGCCTAAAGTGAGTTCACTTCGTCCCTTGCTGCTTCTCTTTCCGCGTTTACTCTATTTTCTTCAATCCATCACTGCTATTCCTTGACCTTTCTGCAGGCATTCTCCTGTCACTCTGTTTTCCATCAGCATGATAAGCACCACAAAGAGCCAAATCTCAAACTTAGTTAGGCTGAACACTGACAAGCAGAATGGAAGAGAGCAGGTCGGTTAATATCGGCCCAGGAGACAGGAGAGGGGAGTCGGCTCATAATCACAGATGAGAACTAATTTAAGTAGCTCTTTGAAGACCAGTGATGTTGAATCAAATAATCAGTGCCCTGAACACCTTGACACTCATCTCTTGTCCCATTTCCCCTGAAGTATTATTTGCTCAAACCACCTGAGGAGGAGAATATAAATTTTATACTTTCAGTTCAAATTTGCAATTCTAGTCTGTTTCTTAGAGACACCTTCGCAAAAATGAATTCACTGCCTTTTTTAACCCCACTTGACACTTATATGCAAGTTATCCTCTGATGGTGGTCTTTGTGTTTTGCGGATTCTCTCCCTGCAACCTTCTAGAAAAAGGATTTTAAAAGACAGCAATACATGGCAGCTCTACCCAAGTATGAAAAATGTGGGGTTTTTTTAGGTTTAGGAGAGTAGAAAAAAATGAAGAGCAGTTTTTTGTTTTTTTGGCTTCCATTTCCATTGAGTGAAATACAGTTGCTGCACATGCATTTACTGCTCTGTGTGTGTGTGTGTGTGTGTGTGTGTGTATGTGCGTGCGTGCATGCGTGCATGCGTGCATGCGTAAAATCTCATCATCTCTGTCGGCGCAGAGCAGAGAGCAGATCAAAGCTTTGTCTTGCCACAGAGGCCAAGGAAATTCAAACATATTTTAATGGGGTAGGTGATGAAGACGCCTCTGTGATAACCTGATGAACAAAGCCTGTTCTCACTTAGATCCATATGGCAAACACATAAAACAAAACACCTGGTATTTGATTATCAGCTACGGCAGCTTCATTAATCATTTTCAATCTTAACTGTCAATTTTTTAATCACAACACTGATGCGAGATTCCTCTCAGCCATGGCCTCATTTGAGTGTCTAATTGGCTCAGGCTAATATTTTAATTTTTGTATGGCCCTGCATGAGATCTCTGTTAAGATTTGATCTAAGGTTGATGACTAGAATGGACAACAGTCCAAAGATTTACCATAATTTATTCATAACTACATAAATTCATATTCACCAGCATCTGCCTGATCCTTCATGCACTATTCATGTGGCATAAGGCACCAACACTCAACTATCTGAGCCAGTTTGACTACTGAAAAACAAGCACCGCATTCAGACAAGAATAAAACTGTCCGAATGGAGACTTTCGCCCGGTAGCTCTCATGACCTGCAGGTTTGTTTTGTGTGCTCATGTTTATTCAAGATGTGATTCAGTTTTGGTTGATTGGCTGTCCACAAGACAAAAATGAATGACAGCATTATAATGTGAGATAAAAAGCACAGAAATCAACACAAAAACCAGACAAATTGTCCCTCATGAGGACTCTTCTGCAGGTTCAAAGTTATGGTAGCTGAAAGTGAGCAATTTGATTATTCTGGGGGATATTCCATTGCATAAACATGAGCTCCTGCTCTGCTCCTGGTGCTATGAATAGCACCAGGATGTGATGTGTTCAATATGCAAGATGTTTGTCCTCATGCACACATTTAAAGAAAATCTGTACAGAAACAAAACATGAAGATACAAGTCTTTCGTACCATACATCAATTTAAGTATAAAAGGCAGGGAAAGCATGATAAAAAAAAATGCTGTCAACTCTATTTGTTCGCTTAAATCTGTAAGGCTGTGTTAGTGTCTAGACTCATTCACATATCTGAAACACACACAGAGGCACAGACGTCAACTTACCAATCTGTGTAAGCCTGCATTTCTGTGGTACAGCCACGGTGCCACCAATATGGTATATGTTACGCGCCAGGAGGGTCGCTACTGTTAACGCAGCAGACTTTTCAGCAGGACCATAAATAAAGTTGGATTGCAGTTTATGAGCAGACAAAGAAGTGGGACCAAAAATTGAACAAATTTCCTCCATTTCCTCGGCAGAAAGTCAGAAGCCTGTAGGAGTCCACCTCAACTCAGTCCCAGTATGAAACACACTCAGCTTTACCTGTAGCTAAACCCTTTGAAAACCACTTGCGCTTTTCCTCAAATTAGACTTGACGGTCAAGCGCACTCAATTCAGACAGTAAGTCTCCACATTCCAAACAAGAAGCAAGCACACCAGTACTCCTGCTGTTCATCTTCCTCTGTGCTGTGCTCTGATCTGTAGCGTCACCTTCATCTGACAGCCTTGTCTCTCTAAAAAAACACATTTCCACCTTTCCCTTGGTCATCTGTTCTCCACTCCCGCTCTTCCCATCCACCTCTCTCTGATGTTCGCAGGTCTTTCAAAACATGTGCAGCTGTGTCAGTGTGGCTGCCAACATGCGGCTCTGACACACAGATTTGTATTGTTGTGTCGTTTATGGAGTGATTATGAAGAGCATGGGAGGAGGATAGTGCAGATTTGTGTCTATGCATCAGCTGGGTTCATTAAGGTCAACCAGCGGGTTACAGGGATAAGACTGATGACATAACATTCATGATAATGCATTACCAAAAGTAAGATTTAATGGGCTGACATGTGGGAGGAGTGTGTGTGGGGATGTGAGTGCAACAGGAAAAGTCAGAGATGGCACATCTGTCCATCTTGCACTAAATGCTCTGCTATTATACACAAGCCTTTCCATCCTGGGGGTAAAGTCCTCTTCACTCATTAAAATTTATTTGATCAGGCAATGAAAGATGCCATTTGTTAGGAGCAGCATAATGTCATAAAAAGGACTCTATAATGTCATTTAATTAATGAGCTTATGTATTCTTTTTGATCCCCTAATCTGATGTTAAAATTACAATCAATAAGATAGAGAATAGATGTAGAATATGAATGGCTGGTCAATCAGGGCATCTAATTATGATGGGTTTTTTTTCCTTTGTAAAGATTTTCAGGCTATGTTGAAGCACTGTCTTCTCTCTTTTTGCCCTTGTGCAGAGGAGTCCTGGAGTGGTACTTCTCATCTTGTCTCTAGCACTTACAGTTGCTCAGAACAGCCGCACTCAAAGACGAGAAAAGCATGCTGTTATGAAGAGAAGCCAGATGCAATAATTGCTCAAATACAGGGATAATGGCGCACGTTTTCAGTCAGCATCTCCTCGAAGAATGGACAAAAAAGCTTGAGAGACAAATTCATACTGTGCTTACTGTCACACCTCTGCATACATGAACAACAGCTGTTTGAAGATGGTATGCTTCACCAACTGTTGGTTCATCATTAGAAATACAGCTTTGGAAAAGTGGTGGGGGGAGGTGGTTCAGACACCGTTCCAACACATGGACAGAAGATCAATTTTAGTCACAAGTTTACAAAATAAAGCTGATTGGGGTTATCTGTTCCTGCAATCATGATGGGCTGGATGGATAGGGTGCTAGGCTTTGCCTACGTACAGGAGAAGAGCTACAGCGAGGAGATCTTCAAGGACAAGAAAGCCATGCTGTCCCTTACCACTGACTATCCAGAGTCTGTGTACATTGGCACTGGCATTAATAGAGACATTAACGTCACACTGTGGCCATTGCAGAAGGGGATCATGAACTACTGTGGCTTCCAGGTTCTTGCCACTCAGATCTTGTGGGATCCTGTTCATGTTTCTGTTGAGACTCGCAGCTCCATGTTGGAGGGCTGGTGCACACGACTGCAAAACCTCTGATGGGAAGCACCACTCTACTTTGCTCCCTTGAACTACTTTGACAAGAAGAAGGGCTTCCAGCTGTTTTCACACCCAGTTGGTTACAAACTTCCCCTTTTGTTAAATGGTAATGTAATATAAAAGTGAAGATTTCTTTGAAAAGCATGTGTTGTCGGTTCATCATTTGCTACAATATGTTGAATATATTCACTTTTTTCCTCTACAATCTATAAATCTATAAAATATTGAATTTTTCCACTGCCACAAGCCACTGGAAAAGTAGAGTCCCTGCTCACAACTACATTACACAGAAGTGATGTAACTTTGAAAATATATATATATATATAAATAAGTGGGTTGAAGAGTTTCCCTTTGATGGAAATGAAATTCAAGAGGGGTGCAAGTCTCACGCCAGTCATTTTCATTCTGTGGTGAAATGAAGTGAGAGGTATGGACAGTCAGTGTAAAAACTTATGGCAAGTATGAAGAAGACTGAAGAAATAAAGCAGCAATTCTTGACAATAACTAGGGAGCAATAATCACATATTCGCTGTTTTATTTAATCTGATTTATAGCATATTAATTTTGGGGGTATTTTTTAAGATATTTGTTGTCTTCTTATACAAAACTTTCTTTGTATTGTAGGTATTTTTATGTGACATCTACATTATTAAAAAAACACTCAAATCTCATATCTACACGAACCAGTCTAGTTTTTAGATTAGATAATCAGGCAGACTGATTTTTCATATCACTGCAATGGAATAAATCAAAGACGATGAACTGCAAATTACACCTCCTATAATCCCATCATATCCTCTTCTTACATATACTCACAAATCTGGTGTTATATCATCCAGTCACCATCCTGTTTCACTGTTCCTCTCAGGACATTCAACAGCTTATGAAATTAAATTAGTCAGGCACACAGCTCTGTGACAGATGATGACTTCTGGTTAAATTTGTGGGGAAATCAGGCTGTAGCATGGTGGGATGAATGCCCCTAGCTCATTTGTGACAGTGCTGTGCTAATGCCTTGGCAAAATCCAAATTCCATCACCTGCTCCACCAGCAGGTTTTCCAACAAAGTGAATACCGGATGGGCATATTTGTTCAGGCAACAAATAACGATGTGACATTTAATTGATTCAGTTTGTCTTGTTGCATGTTTCTGTTCATAGTGATGGCAGCCTGGAGCCTTTCCTAGTATGTATGAGGTGGAGAGCAGGTAAACAGCCTGAATCTGTTGTCAGTCAACGCTAACACAGATAGACAGACACTCACATTCATACCTGTGGGACAGCTGGAGTATAATCCACCTGATGTGTCATTGAAAGGAAACACAGGGGAAACCTGTATGAATGCGGAGATAACATGCAGACTGCATGCAGAAAAAACTAATTAAAGAACTACAAAGCTGCACAGCCATGACATGTTTGCTAATGTTCCCCTTTAAAACCAGAACAGTTGTTTTCCAGGCAATTTGAGACCTTACTGCACCTAGCTAAGAAATAGTCTGGTACAAACACCTTTAGGAAATCATGGATTTCAAAGATACATATTAAAAATGGATAAATAAATAAGCATTAATAAATTATTAATAAATAAGCAATCATCATAACTATATGTTGAAAAAATGCTAACTATTTAATAATACTTTGATCAGCAATGTCAGTGTAAGAAAGTAACCCAACCACTGTCATCATGTTAAAAATCTCACTGACACAACAAGGCACTAGCAAAAACACACAAAGAAATCTACGCTCACTGATCACTTTATTAGGTACGTCTTTGCTAATACCCCAGAAAGTTGATTCCGTTCATCTGGACGTAGCCTTCAGTGAGAGAAACGTTTCGTCACTCATCCCAGTGACTTCTTCAGTCTCAGCTGACTGCAGGGTTCCCCAACCTTATAAACAGTACATTTGCATAATGACCGAAACTAGCACCACTGACTAACAATGGGCTGTGAGGTTAGTTTCATGATCATTAATATGCAAATTGTCATGACCATTGATCAATGGCCATGAGTACTATTCACAGAGAGTTGGGGAATGGCTGCAATCACAGCATTGTAAGATGGTGAAAGATGTACTCTAAGGCCCCCTCCTCGGTTCAGAGATGGTTGTTCCCTTTTCACATAAATGACCTCCTTGACTCCGCGCTCAAACCAGCTTTCCTCCCTGTCCAGGATGTCCACGTCCTCATCATTGAAAGAGTGGCCACTGGCCTGTAGGTGTAAATATACTGCAGAGACTTGGCCTGATGAGGTAGCTCTTCTGTGTTGTGCCATCCGCTTAGCCAGAGGTTGTTTGGTTTCCCTGATGTATAATTCACGGCAATCCTCTTGGCACTTAACAGCGTACACTATATTACTCTGTTTGTGCCTGGGGACCCGATCATTGGGGTGGACCAATTTTTGGCGTAGCATGTTTTGGGGTTTGAAAGCCACAGAGACGCAGTGTTTTGAGAAAATGCGTCTCAGCTGTTCCGATACTCC
>VUQI01008438.1:4932-15515 GCA_015106735.1 Paratilapia polleni | reverse complement strand
GACATAATACACTATGGCAGATGTGATGTGATATAGTACAACAGCAATAAATACGATAAGACAACAATCCAGATACACTGCAATATGATTTTATACTGTACCACATAATACCCTACCAGAAACAAGAAGGTAGAAAACTGTTAAACAGTAAACAGAGTCTGTGTTACACTGTTTCCGAAGTCCTTTTAGCGAGTGCTGTGGGGGAGCAGAGGAGAGATATTTTGCAGAAAATCCAACCCAAATTCTGTACATAGAAATCAGTGCAGAGGCTGCAAAGGGCAAGCAAGAATGTCGGGGAAGGTGTCATGTTTAAGTTTCAGTCTATTCATACGCTGGCAATAAAAAAATACAATAATAAATGAAAACTGCTTCACATTTTTAAACAAAGTATCTTTAAAATATTTGCTTTTATTTTCAGTTGTGCAAACTGTAAGATAGGTCCGATGTGCAACTAGTACACTGCAACTCTGCACAGCCCTGCTGATACACTGTGTAAAATGTGAGTAATGCCCGATTTTAATAATATGGTGAAAATACAGTGTTTAATACATTTATTAGACCACCACCCAGTGTAAGGTTTATGCCACAGCTGCCCTAAATTAACAGCATTGGTAATTAACAAAATCAATTTTTATTTTTCTGTAATGGATTAGCCACCAGTATGCACAAGCTCTTTGATAAAAATGATATTTTTAATGCTAAAATATAATTATTGTTGTTATTCATGAATTTTCAAATGTACTGTTTTACAAAAAAGCAGAAAAAATAGTAAAGCACATTAAAGCATATTATTTTTTGATTAAGATGCCAAATTACAGTTATTTACTTGCATTCCTGAACAGAAAAAATGAGTTTTATGTTCTGCTTGATTAATTTCTGACTTCTCAGAGAAGTCCAGTGTGCCGGCTCAAATTTGGGTATAAAAATGTGAATTCAGTTTGAAATGTTTAAAATGGTAAAACGTGGAGAACTCACTGAAAAGGAAAGAGTCCGCATTAAAGCACTTTGTGATGCTGGATGGTCTTTCTCATTTTTATGACAGGTGTCTAATAAATTTGTTAAGCACTGCATTTTACAAGAAATTTAATTTTAAAAGAATGTGTTTAATCTTTGAATATTAGTATGCAATGTATCATTATTGCATATACATATGATATATACATTTATTTATACATAACAAATATATATAACGTATATAAGCGTACATACATATGGTACACACACACACATGCACAGCTAGTAAATATGTTGAAATTTCAGTAGGTTTTGATCATTTAATTGGATACTGACGATCCTTGATGAACATACATTCATTATTAGACACAGCTGGCACTAATATGGTGATTGAGTTGTCGCATCACTTGAAAAAATTGTAACAGCCAATGAGGTACCTTGTAGGCCAATGTCAAAACGTGTGTCTCTGATAATGCCCTGGGCTTGTAGACAAATAAATAAAGTCCTCAAAATACAGGCTGGGGGAAACAGACAGTCCCATCAGGCTGATGGTGCATATGGTCAGTATTAAAGATGGGCGTAGCTACCTTGACGTCACTCATTGGTTTGTGAAGTCACGATCTGAAGCCTCGAGATGTGCTTTTCTGTCATTGCCATCTTGGTGTTTTGAAACCGGATGTGACGAACAAGGGGTGGAGCTGACTGGCAATCTCAAGTCATTAGCCAATGAGCATACCCATGATAATCCTCCTTTTTGACACTTAGAATAACCAAAATTTACAAAATAGAGTTAATGTTTTATTCAATATGACCTAAAACTAGTGACTGAGCCCATAAACTCATCAGGAAAATCTTTACAGAGGTCTAGTCGAAGGGCCGTTTTCCCATACACTTCTATAGGACTGGACGTCTTTTTGCAACCACAGCTATCGCCCCCTGGTGGCCTTTCTTAAAAAGAATACGGGCACTTCTACGTTGGCTTCACTTTTCAGACCTGGAAACTACATCCATCTTTTATACTAAGTTCTGTCAGCAGATATTTCACAATAAAAGCCCTGTTAAGAAATGAAGGGTCTGTGTGTGTGTCAGGGAAGTTCCTGGTCTGTATAGCGAGGCTTATAGATGAAAGCTAAAATATTGTGTATGTTTGAATAAGCTGTTGTATATTTGTTACATTATGCTTAAAGTTTGTTTGCTCGTGTTGTATTTTATTTATCTTCATGTTAGGTCAGCAAAGCTCTGACACTGTGAGTGCAGTGGGGGGTGGTTCCCTGTCAGTCCCAGTGTTAATATGCATAACGATGCCTTGCGCATTGTAAAAACGGAGTAATTTTGCAAATCAGAGAGTATCGGAGCCAGCCTTTTAGATTCATAAATTTGACCACTTACTATAATCAAGTAGAGTGAGTCAGGAATAAACCTCCTCTAATGCTTTGCTAGTAAATGGGGAAATACGGTATATCTGTGGTGTACTTAGGAACAAATGATACAATAATAGAATATGATAGGACAGGACATACTGCACTACGTTATATTCTGAAAAGGTACACAGTGGAACAACAGGAAACTAAATAACACCCCTTACAATAACACAACACCAGCACTAACTGTGCAAATCCCTGTACTGAATGGCACTTGAACCACTTAGAAACATAAAAATCTATTGTACTAACTGTGATTTTCTGTGACCTGCACTAAGCTGCCATGTAAGGGCAGCGCCACCCCCCCCCCCCCACACACACACACCCACACCCCCACTTCCCCTTGTCTCTCATCGTCCATGCTTAAGGTGAAAGGTCAGCAAGTCTTCGGAAGCATCCTGTGTGGTGATGTTGGGGGTAATGTTATGCTCCCCAGCAGGACAACACAAGACACATACACACACACACACACACATACTGCAGTATATCCACACACAATCACACAGAGCATCCACTCCCTAACCTGACTGGCTGGTCAGTCTGCTTGGGGGAACTAATTGTTTTTAGATGAGGCAACTTGAGGAGAGGCTCCGGAAGGGAGGACAGGAGCGAAGAACTGCAGGAGAAGAGGAGGAAAGCACGGGGCTATAAATTACCGCTGCAACGGATATTCAGTTTCCACATGGGTTTTGATGAGAAAACTGCAGACACTTCAGCACTTTTTTTCTGTCTCTGGGTGCCCCTCAACTTGGCCACACACACACACTTCAGCCCCAAATGTATTGTGTTGCATTTTCTAAAGTGTCCAGTTGTCCATCCAGTGAAATTTCAATGATACCCACCTCTAAGAGCCACTCTGCAAAACAAACCACTCAATAAGCTGGAGGTAATGGAGACTGCAGGTCAGGCTTTACAGCAATATCATTACCATACACACACACACACACACACTCTCACAGCCCCATTGTCTGGGCAGTACTTATTAGTGCCCATGCTAACAGAGTTTGTCCATAAGTGACCTTAATTAAGTGGCTAGCACCATTAGCAGCAGAGCTAAGAGGCTAAGAGCAATCCATCTGCATGTGATTGTGTGTGTTTTTATGATAATGGCTTTGTTGAGGTGTGTACCAGAATACTAACGACCGGCTGCACGCAACCCGAAATGGATAAATAGGCAGTTGAAGTTGAGTGCTGAAGAGGGGATGGTTTAGATAAGTTACTCATTGTGAAAGAGACAAAAACAGGGAGCATTGCCGGGGGCTGCTTTAAATGCAGGTTAGCCCCATTTACAAGCACCAACGCAAGCACACAGCACTCAGCATTTTAAGCCCCCATTCACGTTGCCCTATCATTTTTCATTACTTATGAAAACAAGGATCTGAATCTACTCTCATCAGGTTTTCAGGCATAAAATAGTCATGTCATTGAAATATTAATAAAAAGGACAATTATTAAATATATTTAATCAGTGTCCCTGTTAGAATTATTTCTGGCACTGTCATAATCATTAAGTTACTCCACTTTCACCAAATAGCATTAATTATCACACATCACACTTTAATGCTGTTCCATCACCTGTCCTCACCGTCTTCTGTCAACATTAAAGCTTTCTCAAACTCCTTGATTAAAAGTCGTGCTCTGATGTTTTGCTTTGGCCGTTGTTGTTTTTGTTGACGTTGCCGTAGCTAATGGATTCTTGCCCTGCTTGCTCGTAAAGCTGCTAAACTGGGGTCGCGCGGTCAGAAGTCACTGCTTTTTCCTTTGATGTGACCCTGACATCCTGGGAGGAAGAGGAAATGGAGGAGGAAGAGGATTCTTCATGGATTAGTGGTAAAACACTGCGCACATACACAGAGAGAGTTTGTAAGGTTCTCAGCATGGCTAAATAATCAATCACAACACTTTACCCTTACATACACGCAAGAATTATGACTACCATACATCAAACACACAAACAATCTGTCTCCAATAAAACATCTGTCTAAGCAACTAAAACATTATTTAGGTGCAATGTGATCATTGGCTGGTTGAGGCTCAGAGGTAATGTTGATCTTGAATGATAAGGTGTCACATATACGAAGTGTAGGCAGGAAGTGGTCGAGGTAGTTGGAGGAAAGTACACAAGTCTCCCACCAGAGAGGGGTTTTGGTGACAAAAATGCCATCAGTGAATATGTTACTGATATGTTCTGCATGAACGTATATGGAACTTCCCAAGTATGTTAATGTCTTTATTAAGTTGACAGGAAATGTAATCAAATCATAATTAAGCTTCATTCAAACTGTGCATGATTTTACAATTTAGTTATACAGAAATGTAATTTTTAGTAAACTGGGTGGGAGGCACCTGTAAATTCAATACTGGAGTGTAAACTAAAACATACTGTACGTGACAGCCGATGGTGTATAATATTACTTAAAAGAATACATAAAAAGCTAGACAACACGTGAGGGAAAAAAATGTATTACTGTGTCAATAAGGCAACGTTCAACTCCCTGGACAGATTTAAAACAACAAATTAATTAATAAAAGGGTATATAGCATATCTATTTTTACACATTACTGCAATGTGTCAGAACAATGGAACAAACTAATAAAGCTGTCATAAATCACATTTTCACACTAACATTTCATAAATTAGCCTACTGATAGAAGCATGACATTAAACATAAAAACTACTTACAGATTGCCCATCTTTCCTGTTTTCGAAGCTTTTGAGGCAAAATCAGTTGACTTAAACAACTATTCCATTTCTTGATCCTTGTCTATGCACATTTCATGTGAAAATAAAATTTCACATGAAATGTCAAAGGCTACAGCCATGTTAGTTGTAGTAGTAGCTCTACTCCAGCATTGTACAGTGCTTAACAAATTTATTAGACCACAGGAATGCAAGTAAATAACTGTAATTTGGCATCTCAATCAAAAAATAATAATGTGCTTTACTATTTTTTTCATCTTTTTTTTTTTACAGTAAATTTGAAAATTCATGAATAACAACAATAATTATATTTTAGCATTAAAAATATCATTTTGATTAAAGAGCTTGCGCATACTGGTGGATTAACTATTACAGAAACATGAAAAGGATTTTGGTAATTACCAATATTGTTAATTTAGGGCAGCTGTAGCATTGGGTGGTTGTCTAATAAATTTTTTAAGCACTCTACCTGTGGTACATGCTATGTTTGGTCACAAGTAGTAGCAGTGGGAAGAAGTACCCAAGGGAAAGCGCAGCCAGGTGAGCAGAAGGAGTTTAGGTGGTTTAATCAGTTAAGAGGGCAGAACAACAATAAGCACCAAGATCACACCTGCTTGAGTCAGTTAGCTGAAGAACCAAAGCAAGATGGCACAGGCTGCGGAAATAGGCTTACACCGGAAACAGGTAAGGACAGGTGTGTTAGTCAGGTAAATGTGAAGGGGGGGATCTGAGGACATCTGGCGGGTGTATGGGTTGTGAAATTAGACAGGGCTCAGACAGGAACTCTTATACATGAAGCTAAATGCTAACATTAGCAAGTTAAGATGCTCACAGAGCTGGTCTTTAGATGATAATGTTTATTAGCTATAATGTTAGGATGCCAGTGTTTGCTAAATGCCACTCATTGCATGACTTAAACATTATTATTCTTATTAATATTTTATTTTAATTTCATTTTATGTTAAAGAGTAACTGTACTGTAAAAAAAAAAAAGCTAAGTGTAAAACTGGGGAAGCTACAAAGTTAGCTTTACTACCTTTGCTAAATGAAAACAGTCTCACAGCAGTATGTGGAAAAACTTACAACATTTAATCTATTCGTGTTCCTGGAGATGAATTTTTTTTCTGTTTTTCCATTAGACCAGACTCCTATCTATTTATTTGTGTCCATGGACACAAAGTGATGTTTTTCTGTGTTAAATCATTTCTCATTCGGGTGGTTGAGAGGCTGATGGTGATGACAAAAGTTATTTCACTATAGTGACAGTTTCACACCAGAGACTGGAGTTCGAGTCCAGTGCAGAACCGATCATTTTCACACTTTCTTTCTATTACTTTTTCACTTCAGTTTCCAAATGCCTAACCCCTCTGTTTAGGTTTAGGACCCAAGAACTTCTCGATTTAGTTTAAGAAATAAAACTACATGTTTAGGTTTAGGTGATAAAAATACTCAGTTTAGGTAATAAAACACCTTGGTTCGGATTAGAAAAAGATAGTGGTTAAAATACAACAGTTCCCACTTTTTAAAAGCTCTGTTTTCTTGGTTGCCAGGGTGCACATCCCCTTTGAGGAGTTGAGAAAACATATGTGCTGCAGGCTCTGAAATACATTTCAAAGTCATGCTGCCTGTAGTGAAAACACAAGTCAGTTCATGCTTGCTTTTTCATGACTATTTCACTTTTAGAAATGAGATCAGGCTATAAATATTAATGCCAATTTTGTGGCCTCATAATTGCAGTAAAAACTGTTTACTGTTAATAATTTTAAAGACAAATTAAACATCTGCTATTTCTAATGGACATTTAATAAAGACTATACCAGAGTTTGCAAAATAGTAGTAAAGAAAAAACTTATACACCTTGAAACAAGGTCTGTTATTACCGTTTTTAATATAAAATTGTAATGTTTGGAAGTTTCTTATTTTTAAAATTTTTTCAAGGCCTAGAAAAGAGTAGCCACAGCACAGAAGCAAACCCTGGAGGCTCATGCATCAGATAAGTAGTTCTCAATAAAGTGATTAGGTGCCAGGCAATATCCAGTTTTCCCTATTAAATCTATGGTCACATCTTTCTCTCCTTTATCCACTTTCAGTATCTCTACTGAAGCTATCAAATAAAGGCAAAAATAATACTTTAAAAAGTTAGATTTTTACATGAAAATGCAGATAAAAAGTAAGGGAGCGTGTACTTTCTCTCGGAGGAGGATGAGGGGGCGAGGGTGAAAGGTGTCCAATGTGTTTTTCTCATTGCAGGGTTCGCCTCAGCAGGAGCTTCTAAACACAGAAACACTGTTGCTTCCACTGCATACACCCTCTCTGCAGCACTTCACACACATTCTCATCTCACCTCTCACCTTCTTCTTCAAAGTAATTCAACATATTTAAATTCATTAGTGGAGCAACAGAGGAAAAAAACTCAAAGTGCTTTACATTACACAGAAACAGATCCACCCGAGTTCACGCGAACAAACCTTCAAAACACACACACACACACACACACACACACACACTAAGTGGGGCAGATTACATTCTCCCCAGGACTTGACTTACATTAAAGTTTAAATGTGTTCAATTTGGACGGTCCCAATATTAGAGTGGAGTATCATTACCCACCTTATTGGATGAGTCTGAGCAGAATAGATTTCTACTGATGAGATGAAGAGGCCTCAGGCACACACACACACAGACACACACACAGCACAACACACACACTGTCTCTCACAGCATACAGACATGTGGACAGATGAACAAAGAAAATGTGATGCAAAATGAAATTGCATCTAATTGACTGAAAAAAAAATTGTTTAATAAATATAAACATATAAAAAAATCCCTTAACATTTAAATACATATTGATACTTGTAAGTAGTTAAAGATTAATTTAGATAATTATAAGGTATGTTCTTGTTTTTGTCATTTTCTATAGCAAAATGGATCATTTATGATATAGATTATATGGCTTTTTAACTTTCTAACATCACACCATAATGTCCTACTCATCAAAAATCACTAATTAACTGTTTAATCAAAGTATCACAAAGGCTTGCAGCACATATCTGAAATTTATTCCCTTTATAACTTTAGACATCAGTGGCACAACAGTGTTAAGCAAGCATCCAATCAGCTACTCTTCTGCAGAAAAACAAAGGCTTCGTTTATTGTCTCTGTTGTTTCTTTTGTCAATCTTTGCAGACACTCACACAGTTGTGTACTCTAATTTTGAACTCTTCACAGTACAGAACAATAATGCCTGCTTTTTTTTTTGCCTGTTATAATCCTGTCTTTTCACTCTCACAGATTGTGTATTTGTAGGCTTAATGAGGTGAACTGTTGCACTACACTGTCAGCGTTTCTGTATGTGTGTTATGTTCCTGTGGTTGGCTTGTTGGTGCTGCAGCACTAATTAAAAGTGCAGAATTTGAATTCCCAAACTTCTGGTCTAAATAATTCACCAAAGGTTTAATGCAAATACTACTAAACTCCTTTCATGAAATGAAGAGTCGGAACATAAATATTTATAAACATACAAAAGTGACAACATTTGTTTTATGTAATTACTCAAAAAAGCTGGAAAATAAAACCACTGTGGGGGTGTACCTGTTCTCAAAGCAATATGAATATCAAAATATGTATTTATTACAAATTTGGAGCCTAGAAGCTTTTATACAAAATTGTTATTTTCACACAGACATATTAATCAGAAAGATACTTTTACTTTGATGTGGTGTGCTGGAATAGTTCAGTTTTCATAATGTGAAGAGTAAAAGGCATGTTATATGTAGCAAAGTATGCAAAATTAAACTAATTTTTTTCCCTCTCATACGTTTATACCAAAAATAACATTTTAACTCCACAAAAACCTTGCTGCTTTTAAAAATTTTAAAGACTGGGAGCTTTAGTGGGCACGGTTTCAGTGTGTTGTTTCCAGATCAAAATGAGGGCCTTGAGATGTTGAACATCCAAACATCAAAACCCAATCCCCCTCTTCCCCTTGTCCTCACCACCAGCAGAACATTTACATACCACAACTCTTTTGAGTGAATGACACTGTAAACTGGGGTAAAAGAAAATAGACAATACAGTGAAGTCCATTTTATGTGTTAAGAGCTCATCTGTGTTTTTACACTGTCACACGATTTCAGTGGTTTAACAGTTCAGTTAGAAACATCTGTAAGAAAAAAAAAGCTCACCATTAAATTTAAAACTACTTAGAATTAAATTTATTGGGAAAGGATCAGACAGCTGTGTGAGATTTAAACCTGTTGACATATTATGCCCAAATTGCAAGTGTAAAATTGATTGGCTACTAAATGTGTGTTGGGCAGCAGTGTGTGGTTTGAAGATTGGTTCATGTACAAAAGAGCTTAGACTTGTATCAGATTTGATTGAGAGATGAGAGTTACCATTTAGATAAAGTATATGGAGTTTTTTGTCAGTTGGGTTTATTCTTAAAAAGCACAAAAAAGCAGAAAAATGCAAAGGAGCTGGGAGGTTGGCTGGAAAATCATTTGCCTGGTAATAATAATAATAATAATGTCAAGAATCTTATGACATGGGAATGAGGCTTACTAAAAGCTACTAAAAACGAATATTAAATTAACAATAATACTCGATAGATTCTTTTTAGAATATAGTATACACTTATACATACATGTATATACTTATAGTAAACAACATGATATAATTTTGATTGAAGCTCTGTTCCAGAACTATTTTTAAGTAAATGCATGCTTAAAATGTTAAATCTGGTTTCCCTACTTCCAGTTTTACTAACAAATGTATATTATTTGATATTTCTGGTCAATTATTAAGCTGAGACCGTGTGACTGAATGAAAGAATGGTGGTCGTGGCTCCAAAAGGTGCGCCTACATCACAGGATAAGAGAGGTTCAAAGCTGCCTGCTATACTGGTCTTGTGATCAAAGATAGTCTGGGAAAAAGTTTAGGTCATTATGTGACTGCTGCAACGACCCGTGTCTACTAACCAACTAATAGCAGTGTACCATGAAATGATGTACTGATTTACCTAATAAAAACAAACTCAGACAGAAGGGATGGAAGTAATATGTGCAAAACAAAATGTTTGGGATTCCAACAAAGAAGAAAATGTAGTTGAGTTGTAGCAGCAGAAGCTTATTTGTATGGTGGGTCCTCCAGCTGAAGGGTTATAGCATTTAGACAGGAAAAACAGGCGTGCACCTCGGCCCGATTCAGTAGATATTATCAATCGTACAGTCTACAGGCATCAAACCTGATGTCTTGCGCAAGTTTTTTAGATCCATGTTGCACACTGTGGCTTAGGAGGAACTTATACGATTTCTGAAATCACACAGTGTGTAGGCCCTTTAGCCTGGCAGTTCAGGAATGATCCAGCTGTGAAGCATGAATGAAGCAGCTGATGCTGTTCAGGCAAGTTTGACTTCAGTCCTCTGCCTAAATGCAATCTGTGTGATCGTGCTTCTCCTTTCTTTTCTTTTCTTTTTTTTTTTTTTTTTTTAGTAAAGTTTTTG
>VUQI01008437.1:17280-27616 GCA_015106735.1 Paratilapia polleni | reverse complement strand
CCTCTACAGAGCACCTGCACCGCATCCCTCATCACCTGCCTGCTCTTAAGGACCAGTTCAAGCACTCCACCTTCGCCAGATTGTCTGCTCATCCGTGCGGTAATCAGGCTACCTTTAGATATACCAATAAGTTGGAAATCTTGTTACTCACCTGTGGCTGCCCTGTTTCTCGTTTCAGTTCTCCGTATCCATTCAAGGATAATCTCACCTGTCATTTGCTCCCCGTCTCTGGACCTACTGGATTCACTCCTAAAACCATTCACCTGCCTGTCCTCCCTCCAACGTCTCCTCCAGAAAGTGAACCCCTGGCTCCAATGCATCACCGGATTCCCCCAAGTAAGATTGCTCGTCCTGCCCTCACCCAGTAAGTGGATCTCAGTGGATTCTCTGATTAATCATCTTTCTCTTCTTCCAGTACACACCTGTGACCTGACTCGCCGGCTTCCGAGCTGTGAACTGTTTATTATCCCATTCCAAATAAACTGTAAACTCGGTCAGTACTGTTTCCTGAGTCGTGTGTGAGTCCTGGTATCAAAAGAGGCCTTCTTGGCCTATGACAAGTAGTGTATTTTCTTGCTGTTGTACATATCAGTGAATGCTGACAAATGCAGCTGCCAGTACTTTCATTTAAAAGGAGAATTCAAAGTAATTAACACATAAATTGTGAGGTAGAAAAGGTAAAATTTAGGCAGTTTTTAGATGCTGAAATGTTGAATAGAAATTTTGTTTCACTTATATAGTGATTATCGTGCATATGTGATCTTAAAACATTTACACACATCAAATGCACTCCTTTGTAATCAGTGGAAATATGACTTACAATCAGCAACAGTTAGCACAACAGGTAGACCCAGGGGAGAGGGAGCACATGGAAGAAGTTCATGGCTGCAGATGAGTTAGACCAATCTAAAGAAAGCTAAAATAAAATGGAAGCAAACTGTACATAGTCACAGACATTTATGACAATAGAAGGAAATAAAAACATAAAAAGGAAAAAAGAAAACGTCAGTGTGTTTACTTTAACTATACAAGCAATACCTTCTTTGTCTAGTGCCATACAAAGAATAAGAAAGAGAAGAGAAACTCTGCAAACAAAGCAGCAGGAGATGTACCTTACCTCGTGGTGTTCTTGGACCTTTCAGTGTATTCTGTCAGGGAGTGAGAGGGTTTTTATAGCTTTATATCATTTAATCATTTCCTAGGAAAATAGGAACACAGAGAGACCACAAACAACAAACAGGACAGAACACAAACTAGGAGGGAGGAGACAAAAGTTAATGATGTGCAATAGTGGCATTTAAACCCATGGAGACCCATGGAGGGAAAAGCTCTGTGCACCACTGGAAGTGCCCCAGCAGCCTTAGCCTATAGCAGCCTAACTAAGACATGGCTCAGGGTCACCTGACATAGTCCCAAATATAAGCCTTATCAAAAAAGAAAGTTTTAAGCCTAATCATAAAAGTAGAGAGGAAGTCTGTCTCCTGAACTCAAACTGGGAGCTGGTTCACACTGGAGAAGGCCCTGATAGCCAAAGGCTCTGCCTAATATGGTGCTATGAGGTCTTTAAGCTATGACTGGGCCTGATCATTCAGTCCTTGTTTATATCCTCACTGCAGCATTTTGAATCAACTGAAGGTTTTGGGAGTTTTCAGAGCAGCCCTATAATAAGGTATTAGAATATTTCAGCCTAGCAGTAACAAATGCATGGACTTGTTTTTCGGGATCACTCTGAGATAGGATGTTCCTAATTTTAGCAATACTGCACAGATACAAGTAAGCAGTACTATAGATTTGTTAAATGTGCGAATTAATGAAAATATCCTGGTCAAAACTGACTCCATGGTTCCTCTTTTCTTTTCTTTTCTTTTATCAGTCATAGTTTGGTCAGATTTAGGCAACTAAAATATGTGGAAAAGATCATGGTTTGGGTTAAAAAAGACCTTTTTAAGAGCACTAACCAAGTCTTTGAAAGCCTGTCAGGCAGAAAGCACTTAAGGCACAGGTAACCATACAACACATTTGGAAACTGAAAGAAATAAAAAATAAAAATACCCTGCTCTTCCCTCTTATGAGAAAAGTGGGAAACACAAAGTTGAAACCAGCTTTATAAAGACTTTATTTTCTGTAATTGCTTTTCTTGAAAATGTATATTTGCATTTGTTTCTTCTTCTTCAGTAATACATATTAAACAATATATCTCCCACAATATAAAAGTGTCCCTTTTTGATTACAATAACCAAAAGCACATAAAAATTGGGTGTAAATCACTCAATTTCTATGTGCTTTTGGTTATGGGTTATTCCTCATATTAGTTCTCTATTAACAGAAGCTCAGATGGTGAGACTGTGGACAAAATCTTGGACCCCATTTACTCAGTGTTATCAGATGGTGCCCAAAACTGTAGAATCAACAACAGGCTGAGATGAGCTTCTGAGGTGCTTCACTTTTTATCTGTTGCTATCTGCTTCAGATTTTGTAGTAACAGTTCACTGCAAATTTAAATACACATACTTTTCCTCTGGCCTGTTGTGCTTTTTAATCCACCAACATTGTTCTAGTGTGTAAAAATATCAGCTGTAGAGATATCTGCCTTCTCTTAAATATAATGGAAATAAAATGTACTTGTTTTATGGTGCTCAAAGCACCAAAGGTTTTCTGCCAGAAACCATGTTACTTAAATTAATAAATAAAAATAAATAAATAATAAATAAGTAAAATGAAAAAAAAAAAATCAGGTGGTGCGGTGATTAGCACTGTTGCCTCACAGCAAGAAGGTCCTGAGTTTGACTCCACCACCTGGACTTTATGTGTGTAGTTTGCGTGTTCTCTCCGTGTTTGCGTGGGTTCTCTCCGGGTACTCCGGCTTCCTCCCACAGTCCAAAGACATGCAGTTAGTGGGGTTAGGTTCATTGGTAATTCTAAATTGGCCGTAGGTGTGGATGTGAGTGTGAATGCTTGTCTGTCTCTCTGTGTTAGTGTGACAGACTGGCGACCTGTCCAGGGTGTACCCTATGGTAGCTGGGATAGGCTCCTTTTAATATGGCTTGGTGTGCTGTACCTTTTGTATGTTACATACACTAATTAGCAGGTATCTGTGTGTGTGTCTTAGCCAATAAATAGCAGTCCACCCACTAGTCTAAATATGGTCCATTCTGGCTCAAAAAAACAAAAAACAAAAACATAAAACACAAACGTTGAGGCTTCAAAATGCAATGTCGCTATGGCTACGTCCTTCTTTGATATACAGTCTACGGTCATGGACAGATGCACAGTGATATGAGTCGAGGATGTAATTTAGTAGAAAGGAAACAGTTCTTACATGAAACTGCTCACAATAAGGTTTGTGGATTTGTTTAGTTTGTTGAATAACATGATTTAAGAAAGAAACTAAGCAGCTGAGTTTTTCAGATATATGTTTTTGGCACTTTGAGCAACACATGGCGAGTGAGGTTTTGTTGTGTTATATTCATAAATAGGCAGAGGTCTCTACAGCCCAGTCCAAAACCAGGCAAGTCACACCAAAACAATCACGAAGGATAAGTAGCAGTACTTCCCAGAGGGAAAAAAAAAACTGTTCCTATAATGTCTCTGAATAAATCTTTGAACTGTTAAATTTATTTTTTTAAGTCTTATCTTTTTGTTTAAACCCACTGTGCTCTCTTCTTCACCTTTCATTGTTGCAGCAGCAGGTAAGGTTGGACACTGTATGTCTGTAGTGTCACTATGGCAACCTGCGTATCTGTCTGGTTTTGTACCTCTTGATATTGTACTGCGCCCCTTTGGGAACAATGAGCATAATAAAGTGATTACAAAGAAATTCTCATATCTGTAGCAGATTTCATGTAAAAACTGTCTTTGTGAAGGTTGCTTGTGTTAAGTCTTCACTGTTTACAAGTCTGCTGTGTTGTCCCTTCTAGTGCATAAAATGCTTTTTATGGTTTTTTTTTCCTTTCAAGACCCATTTACACTGTGAGAAATACCCACGCAACAGCTTCAAATAGATTAAGTCAGTATGTTTTGTTTGACAGGAGCACTGAGGTCAAAATAACTTGTGGTGATCTGAAACGGAATAAATGCAGCTGATCATTCAGAGGATTCACCACAGCTGTAGTATTAAGTGGCACATGTTCACTGACTCATGTCAGACTTTGGATGTTACTGTATGTAGTTGTATGTTAATACAGAGGTAATTTGCATATCGATAGATCAGCTTCATAGGACTAGAAGGTCAGGTCAGCTCCTATCTTTTCTTAGGAGGCTTTAGAAGCTTTGGGCCTGTCATAGCCTGGGTTTGTGTTTAAGACTGAAGATAGGCAACACACAAGTACACATTTATAAAAGAAAAAAAAAACTTGACATACTGGATATAACTATAGTCTATATGTCATGTCAAGTTATATCTATATCAGGGGTGCCAGACTCATTGTAGTTCATGGGCCACGTATGGCCCAATTTGATCTCAAGTGGGATTTTATTTCAACAGCGTCTATTTTTCTGCACTCAGTTTACTATCATTATGTGTACATTAAAATTTATGGATCACAATGGAGTTATGAATGAGTTTTCTGCAATTTTCACACTTTACAAAACCATCCAATAGGTCAGACTGGACAGTTTGGCCCGTTTTGGCCCCTGGGGCACATGTTTGACACCCCTGCTCTACACAAAGATCACATCAGCTGAACTTAAATGAATATCCTACATCTACTGTGATTCTACTGTAACTACTACACTGAACAAAATAAGAAGGCTCATACGCCCTAAATCATACCCCTGCTTTATTGTATATTTTACACTAAATGGGACAATAATTTACAAAATGAACATCAATATGTATTAAATAAGACTTGATACTAGTGAATAATACACTCAACTGATTAACAAAGTGTTTACTGAGGCTTTAAATTAAGTGATAAGTAGCGTGGTTTCTCATAAACCTTTACACTTTTACACAGTTACACTTCTTTTTGCAACCAGAGGAGTCACCACCTGCTGGCCATTAGAAAGAATGCAGGTTAAAGGCACTTCCACATTGACTTTACTTTTCAGGCCCTATCCTTAATGTAGAATCTATCCTCACTAAAGATGTTTGTCAGTGCTTTTTTCTTACTATTTTGCCCAAACTCTTTAACCAGACTTCAAGTTGCTTGACGTCAGACACTTCTATAACAACACCTGTTCAGTTCACACAAAGAAAAGGAAGCTTGACTCATCCTTTTCACACCCCTGCAGGACACACATATTTTTAATGCAAATAATGCTTGCTTTGGACTCCCCAAACCAGTGTTTTGCAATTATTTTCTAACCACACTGAGTCCTAGTGGAGAGTGGATTAACAAACTACTTTCTCGTTTGGCATATGTGAAGAATCAAAGGCTTTTAAGTTGTATCCAGAAAGTGATATGCACAGTTTCAGCTGAATTTAAGGCTCAAGAATTAGTCAGTGAGCCTCAGTATTCATGGGCCTTTCCACTGAGAATTTAGTGAATGTGTGATCCCTCGAAAGCATAAATATATATAACAGTTAGAAGCTTCTTTACAACAAATCTGTGCAATATTCAAGCATGATACTAAAACATACATGTTCTGCTTTTTGCATTCCTGCTCTCCAGCTCGAGGAGTGGTGGTCAGAGAAGAGAACACCCCGTTATTCAATAAGCAAGGTGTTTTAAAGAGTCTTTTCTGATGCCACATTCCTGTCTCTTGGAATTTCCCATAAAGCTTCGCTACTGTTTTCACCGAAATGAACAGTCTCTGATGGAGCTTCTGGCCTCAACTCATGGGCAAAGACCTTGAGTGGATTCATGAGTGCCCTCTGCTGGGCTTGTGATATATTTTATTACCAAACCCAAAACAAGATATTCCGAGTTGTTTAATCTCAAATTTGGTGAATTTATCACAACAAGTTTATATAAGCATCCTAAAACATGGGCCAAGAAAAAGCAGAATGCTGCTTACTTCACCTTTACCTTATCTCCAGCAGCTGACAGTCACAACTCGTGTTGTCATTTTTAACAGGGAACAGTAATTCCATGAAAACTAAGATATGTTCGATTTCACACAATACAGAGGTAATATTACAGAGAATTCACACAAATAAGTCTAAGGTAAGGAAACAAGATTATGAGTGAAATTCACACAGTGAAATTAGAATAGCAACTGAAGATGAAACTGTGTAATTATGTCATAAGAGTCATTGAGAGATAATGGGGATATGTTAGGGGAATTAAATTAGCATTTTCGAAGATATGACTCATAAACCACTACAAATGTACTCTGGCACACTGTCTCGTAAATTTTTAAGTATGACTATATGACAGCATAATAAAAACAGGAAATGCTTAAATTCAGGGTGAATTTGCATGTTTTATATGGATTTTGAATGGAATAAAGTGTTTTAACTAAACATTTTAGCCTCATGTTTTGTAGAAAAGGTTTCTCAGTTTTCTACAAAATACACAGTATCCTAATGTATACTACTTTCTAATTGTCAGTTGCAGTAACAATTAATTTGAAATGGCAAGAAAAACATATGAATATATCTGTAAAGTGTGTGTAAGTCATTATTGAGGTTAGTATCTCTAGCTAAGCAAAACATTTGTCTATCCAACTAAAACTCAACTTAATTTTTTATAACAGTGTTTCATATTTTAAACTCTCATGACTCGTTTTTATATGTACACAAAACATGTGACTACCTACAGCTCGCAACGAAATTTAGTAAGATTAAAAATTAAATACTGATGATCATATTCATAATTAAATGTACTTTTCCAACAATGGTTTTGTTAAATTTTTCAAAAGCTTGTGTCTTAAAAGCATCTAATATGGTACCATGTGTTCTACAATATTAGCTGCATGAACTATCAGGTACTTTTGTGGATACCTTTTTTAATCTTGGTGACATAATAGCCTCTTGAAATGACATTGTACCAATTAAGATACCCTTGAAAGGATAATATAGCTGATATTGGTACTCTCTGTAATAGTAATCTACAGACTGTTCACAAATGTAAGTGTCGTGCAAAGAAACAAAAATTATATGTGTAAAAATACGTTAATATGTAGATGCTTTGCAGGGAACTTTCTGTGTGAGGTATTTACATTGCTGAAATGTCTTTAGTAAAGACGACACTGAAAATCAGTCAGTCAGTTGTTTTTTTTTTTTTTTTACTTTAATGTTATTAGGGAAGCTTTTTAATGCATAAATGCAGGTATTTTAAAACTAAACCATGTTTAAATCGATGGCTAAACGAGTTCAGCCTCGTAGCAGAAACTTGTAACTTGTAAAGCCCTTAAGTTTGTTTGTTTGCTTAAATTAATTTGAGATAAGATCCTTTTGCTTTCTCTGATACAATTTATTGTTTATTTTTCTATTTGTTATTATTACTTTCTGTGTTTATTTATTTGCATACGTGTTTAAAAGCTGCTATTGTTACTTACTTTACGCAAACTGGCAACATCCGCCACACTCCCGGCGCTTTTTGCGTACGCACGTTACGTAGGTCAGACGCATACACACAGACACATCATGGCGGACGTGCTGGACCTTCATGAAGCGGGAGGCGAGGACTTTCCTATGGATGAGGATGGTGATGGTAATAATAATAGGTTTACTATTAGTGGCAGATGTTCCCCAATCCTTGCGTTCAAATGATGACTAAGCATTGAGGTCCGTATTAAAATCGCCGTGTCCGTAAACTCAACAAAAGCGAGACTGCGTGGTAGCAGGCCTGAGAAATGCTAACACGCTAATGCTAACAGCGTACCGTTGATTCATTCAGTCGCTCCATGCAAGTTAGCCAGGCTACGGGAATAGAAATCTCTAAAGATCACTTTTCTTCTGAAGATCCTTCTTTTTTCAGTGGTTAAATGTATTTCAAGGCGAACATTTGCTTGGACTGTAACTTGAATCCCACTCTGAGTGTTACTAGCAGCTGCTAACACGCTAACTCGCGGTTAATGTAGCTAGCGGGTAATTGTTTTCTCAGATAAAACTACAGGGAGGACACATGTTACACATATTTCCAGTCAGCTGAGTTAAAATCGGCAAACGTTAGTGCCCAGGCTTTGACTTGTTCATCTTTTATTCATTAGAGAGCATCCATAAGCTGAAAGAGAAAGCCAAGAAGAGGAAAGGAAGAGGCTTTGGTTCAGGTGAGTGACCCCTTTTGTGATAGTGATAGTTCATGTACTGCTATTTGAGCTCTATAGTACAGTAAGTGTTTCTATGTTGCCATTCCCAGAGGAAGGAGCCCGGTCCAGAACCAAGGAGGACTATGATACTGTGGAACAAGATGGGGATGAGCCGGGCCCTCAGAGATGTAAGTCAGCATTCAGTTTAATTAATATGCCACACAAGATTATTCAGATTCAGATAGCAGGGGGCTGTGGGTATTGTCTTTTAGCGTACTTTTGGCTCAGTAGTGATAAAGCAGATGGGTACTGTTGTTCTGTGCAGTTTTAAATCATCTGCTGAAGAGCTTCCTTTTTTGTTCATATCAGTTTGTGATGTATGCTGTTAGGGAGCTTTTTATTGTTGCTCTGTAGAAGTTTGAAAGAACTTGGCACAGGAATTAAGCCGTCTTAAGTTTCCTTTAAAAGTACCGTTGTTTCTGAGCTTTGGAGATGTGTGACGATCAGTGCTGGGTAGAACACATTACTGTAATCACATTACATTTTTCTGTAACACAACACTGTACTAAATTCAGTAGTCACATTACGGTTATGTTCTTACTTGCAATGTTTAAATTCTTCGACTGTGCATGAGGGTTGGATAGAAAACAAATCCATCATACTACAATCAGCTGACTTCAGTTGGTGTGCTTGGACTAGGAAAGTGGTGGAGCAGTCTACAGTTTCTGAGGGCTAGTGATATAGATGTTACTTTTATTTTTATTGCACAAAAGGGCAGTGGTAAAGTGCAAACTGTCCTCAGGCCAGAAACAACAATCCACTGCTGCTAAAATGGCATCAACTCTTTGCAAGCACCTGCAAAGACTTCATGCTAACACAACGCTAGTAGCTAAGAACCTAGAATGATGCAAGGCTGAGCGCATGTCGACCCCAGCCAAATAGCTAGAGCCTGATCTTCAACAGGTAAAAGAAGCAGTGACGACCAGTCAGGTTTTTAGCATTGTAACTTCCACTTCTGCCTGGACCTGTTTCTACAGGAAAATCACTGTGGACACAGCATTTTTCTGTGAAGTGCTCTTTGGAATGGTTGTGAACTTTGCTAGCAGCATAGAGTTAATACTTAAACACTAAAAGAAGGATTCTATATTTGTCCTGATTAGGTTAGGGAGTGATTGAGTGGGGCTGTGTAGTGAAAGGTTTATATTGTTAACTGGTAATTATGTGAGATTGCATCTCAGGCTGCATCATGGAGTAACGCAAAAGTAAAACGACGAGTAGCTGTAACAAAATAACTTTCTACAGGGAGCAATTAAGTAATATAATGCATTACTTTTCAAAATGAACGAGTAATAGGTAATACAATGTTTTTTGAGTAATGACCCCAACACTGGTGGTGGAGCCTTTTAAACTTTTTAGTGTAGTTTAAAGTTTAGTCGGTAATATAAAGTCCAAGCTACGTGTTTGAATAGAAATCTGTGGGAGAGTTAATCAACAGCAAAGATGGTGGTATAACTTAAATTTTTTTTAATAACTTGTTGACCGTTAAAATTACAGCAGATTTACAAAAAGGTGTTTTAAGATGACTTCAGTGGTCAAAAAGACTTTGGTTATTTTTCATGTTACAGTTGTGTGCAAAATTTTAGGTACAAATGGAAAATTACTTTTTTGTTTTGTTTTTTATTAAGTGAAAAGAAATAAATATTAGTCATAGAATTTAAAAAATGTGTCATTTATAATATTTATGATGGACTTCCAAAGTAAATTAAGTCCATAACAAAACAATATTTGTTTTAAATTAAATACTATGTATAAATGTTGCTGTACTGTTGACATCACAGTGTGCTAAAATAAAGAAATATACGCACTATCGGCTTATGAAACAATGTTTAATATCACTTTTGTTACCCCATGTCTGAGCTTTTTTATGGGTTATTATATGACAGGCACAAATTCAGGCTCAGTAGGTTTTCTTTTTTTTTTTTTAAGGCAATATACTTGAAGGTACTGCTTGATTCATTATATGCTCCCTGATTCCTTTGCTTGCTGCAGCTGTGGAGGGCTGGATCCTGTTTGTGACGGGTGTGCACGAGGAGGCCACAGAGGAGGACATCCATGACAAATTTTCAGAGTACGGAGAAATCAAGAACCTGCATCTCAACCTTGATCGTAGAACAGGCTACCTCAAGGTGAGGGGGGGGGG
>VUQI01008436.1:29996-40027 GCA_015106735.1 Paratilapia polleni | reverse complement strand
CTGGGATAGAGCTAGCTGGAGCTAAGCTACCTTCGCCCGCACCGGCTACAGGGGCCTGGCTAGCTACAGGATTTTCAATGGTGCAGAGCCGAATGTCTAATTAATTGAGCCTGGCCTCCAAAGCTACAAACTGGCTACATTTATTACAGGTATCATTATTAATAAAGGAGGCCGAGGAATAGCTAAACATTTGACACACGAGCAGGAAAGAGGTGAGACAGGAGAAGCCATGCTGATAGAGCTACGAGCTAAAAGCTATGCTAAGCTAGCGAATCCCTAAAGACACAATGAGTGAATGGTATGAATATAAATTTGCAGGTGATTCACCAGAAAGTGTGCTATTAATAAAGCATGTGTAGGTTAAACTATGAAAATAAGTCACTATGTGAAAGTTAGTAGTTAGTTAATCAAGCTACACAAGTTAAGATACACAACAAGCCCCACTGTGCGATGCAACAGGAACAGGAAGTGATACGATACCACAGTCCACACCAAGTGAAAGCACCACCACAGGACCCGAGTGGTTTAAAGAGAAAGAGTTTAAAGAGGTCAAGACTAAGGGTTGTTTTCCCATTGACTTGTATAGGACTGGACATCTTTTTGCAGCCACAGGTATCGCCCCCTAGTGGAGGGGTGGGGGTCCTCTGGAGCCCCTTTGTACACTGCCTATGGTCACCACACAAGAACATCAGTATTGGACAATTTCTGGACAATTTCCGCAAAACTGCAGATTTACTGAACAATGGCATTTTATGTCCATTCTCACGTTCTACTTTATCTACACATGGCAAGTATGATATGATTATGATTAAGGTGAATGGTATAGTTAGGGTTTCACAACTGAAAAACTGGGCTAATGATAGAAGCACATTGCGGTGGTACGGAATAACATTAACGTCAGTGGCCAAACACACCCATGCTGCAAAATTTAGCCTTGGTTGTAAATTGAGAGGTGTGGTAACATGCATTCATTGTGCAAATAACACTAGCAGTTACTATCTTTACTCATCCAGTGAAATGAGTCAGAACGATGGGGATCTTCTTTGCTAACTGTCCCACATAACATGAATGCAGCACTGGTATTTACATAATTAAAAGGCTGGAAAAGGTTGGATTACTCACATCCAAAAAAGCTTATTTTGCTCCATGCAGATAGTTTGGGAATTTTTGGTCAAATTTGGAAATTTTGCTACCCCACCACTTATTACAGCTGACAGTGGAGGTTTGCTTGAACTGAGTTGTTCAACTGCAGTGAATCTTTTTCAGGAACAGTCAACAGTTTCATAAGATCAATTAAATTCCCACCTGACAAATTTAATTGCTCTTATGACAATGTTGGCAGCAAGTTGGGAATCAATAGTTAATTTCTGTTTGTGAAAGCCCGAAAGATTGTTTTTTCATTTCTCTTTTATTTTTACTCTTTTCAGACAGAGAAAACCAACCACACCCATGGTGACTAAGACTTGGCAAATTATACAAGCGATACTTTTGTTTAGGTCTATGTCTTAATTAGTGGGCAAGTGTCTGAGAGGCACAGAAAGCCGTCTTTTGAAAAATCTTCCCACACATGGTAAGTCATGTGTTTTCCTAGAGTTCAGCTCTGCTCATCTGATTAGTCATTACAATTACAAACAGACTACCTTTCAGACAATAGCATTTTTGTATTCACGCGCCAGGATGGATCAAACTATTATGAAATCATAGTGCATATTGGATTACATAATGCATCGATTACAAAACAGTTATTGCCTTTATTTTACCTCACAGGATGTAATTGATAACATGTTTTACAGTCAAGTAAGGTATTTATTCTGTGATGTCTTAGTTTAGCCCCAAAGGAATGAGTTAAGGTCAGTTCACAATTCCCACATCCAAAATATCCATATTACATCCAGGGTAGTGTATATTCTAGTATATTCTAGAAAACATGATGCTGACCTAATGCCGGCAATAAGAAAAACTGCTTTGTTCATTGTTTTTGGCTAGACAAAATAAAAAAGTCAAAAAAATATTGTTTGCAATTGCTTAACAAGAATAGTTCCACTGCTGTGGATGCAGTACGAACATCGTGAAATGCATTTGAAGCACAAAAGAGCATCCAGTGTACTGTTCTGACACAAGTGTACACACCCTTGCAGACATGAAATGTACCTCACCCGGACCTTTCCAGTCCCATGGACCCTTGTACATATGTAGAAATCATAAATTGTTCATTACTGTGAAATACTGTATGCAAGAAACACAGATCCAAGATTGAACCTTAGCCAAAGGCTTCCTGCAATTTTTGTGACTAAACCTAAAGTGCCAAAGACTGGAGTTCCTCCTGTTTCCATTTAATATATGAAAGTGGTTCAATCCCCAGAGACTGCTATATTAAAATGCCTAACTTTATAGCAAAAATAAAAATGTTTACAGTCAGGTCCAAAAATGTTTTTTGTCTCTATAGCAAATCCCCCGTTCCTGACAACTGCTCAGAGGTACTTTTGTTCTTAATTTTTTATTTTATTTATGATTTTCAAATCACTTGTCTGTTTAAATTGGAGTAAAGCTAAAGTTTTGATTAAAAGGGTGGTCAATGCTGGGCTTCCCCCCAGCTAATTCAATTCACTGAACCAGACCTCTTGACTGTGTTTGTGGTTTTGGTGCCTTTGGAGCATGTTTAATGCAATTATCTGACAAATAATATGTCCTATTGTGTAGTTAATTGTATCACAGTTAATGCTGCAATATGAAATTTGTTGGAAAAATCACCTGCATCAAACTACATGAGCCAAAGCTCTGTAGGTTGACTTTAATCAACCTGTTTTTATGAATAAAGATTTGTGCCTTTAAAAAAAAATCTCATTAAAATGCGACAGAGTCCAACAGAAATAAACTTGCAGCAAAGTCTGTAGAAGTGAAATGTTATTATGGAGATACCAGTGGGTCTCTGTGCTCATGGGGAATAAAACCAACGAGTTTCCTTGGCAACAAAATGGGAAGCACCAATCAGATTTAAGGTGGGTTTAACAGGCATAAGACAAGCTTGGCACAAATAAAGCTGCCCAGTCAAAGTCTGAAAAAGAAAATAAGTATCTACCACCCAAATAACTGCTCATTTTAAATCTGTTTAAACGTGAAATATTTCAAGCTGTATGTAGCCATTTGAAAAAGCTGGTTATCAATAAACAAAAATGGACAATATTGTTAATAAATGAGGCAAACAGATTTCTTGTGCAGAGACGTTACATCTGCAAGATGTATTCCTACACGCTGATATGCTTTTTCCCCTATAAGAACTGAATCTGTGTGGTCTGTTACATTTGCTAATATAATGGCAAGTGCAGATTTTAAAACACGGAAGGAATAACTTCTGTTATTTTGGGTCCGGTCGTTCATTTTGAACCTGGCAGATTTTGGCTGGACTCTAATTTCAGCACAAATTAAACTGGTGAACAGGAGGAAGTGTCGCCAGCAGCATGTGGCACAGCAGCTCAAGCTGTTAGCAGCTGAACAGGCACAGCTGAGGAGCAGTCTCTCTGGGTCTCAGGGGGCTCGTGCAGCAGTCTGTCTGTCCTTACCTATTTCACTTCTTCTCTGCTCTCTTTGGGGACTTCTCCTGTTAGTGTAGTGTTTGCTGTAAGAGACAAGTCTGCCTTTCCATCTGTGCCCAGTTTCAGAGTGAGCTAAACTGCAGTCAATGTCACACAAGAAGTTGCTGAATTATTAAGAGTTCCAGATTTGCTGTGCACTGCACATCTTTCATCCATCTGTTGGAGGAGCATTCATATATGGTAAAGCGTACCTGCTGCAGTTGCTGGCAATCTGTCACAGATCAAATTTTGATGGTTCAAACATTTGTTGTCACCACGAAGAAGTTTGGCTCTTGTGGTGTTCATCTCCATGTTACCCAGTGAGCTCTGCTCCCATTTTTAGTGCTCCATGATGGCACTGTATTTCAAGTAAAATCCTCTTTAACTCTGAATATTTTAAGGTAAGTGAACTGAAAGGTCATTATACCACCTTGGGCAGCGCTTATTAACAATTTGTTTCCTGAAAGAAGGAGAAAGAGATAATAAGACAGACAGAAAGGGAGACTGAGGTGTAAAAATAGCAGCCCACTAACACCCTCCTAATCATCTGGCCCATTTCCTCAAGGTGATATGGTATAAAGGTTAGAACTGTAAGTCCTCGGTGAGTGCAAGGGGACGTTGTATCACCTCTGGTTTAATCATAGCAGCTTTAATCAACAGGTTTTTATAAAGTGAACAGCCTGTGTAGTGTGACAGCTCTGGGGTACGTCTCAGTTGTCTTAATGTCATCTTCTGACCGCAGTAACCTGTTATATGTCATTATTGCTGCTTTTTTTTTCCCATAGAAAGGGAATATATGTACTGTATGTTTAAAAAAAATGTGTATGCTTGTTAGTGCTGGGTAGAAATATGAAGAAGTAATATCATGCATAATAATAAGAGGAGGAAGAGGAAGAAACTAAATGCTGTTTCTGTCACATGCCATAATATAGATTATTTAATTTTAATATCTATGGAAATTAGGCCTTGTGAAACCATTTGCTATAAACTGAACGATAAGAAAGTCCCCTCGGTAGAACAGCCAAAAAGTGAACTTAAGGAATATCTGTGCAGTCAAAAATGTAATACAGTGTCATGAGTTACAGTATGAAACACCTGGCATAAAATACTGATCTGACTTTGAAGTCTATGTACACCTTTTCTCCTCTTTTACTTCATTTTCTATGTCCTCAAACAAGCATTTCCTGATCAAAGGCCTTTCTTGACTGAGTTATCATACTGTATATGTGTGATAATGTAATCTCACTCAGGGTCTATAAAATTCAGATTGAACACTTAAGGACTTTATTGTCATTGTGCAAAGAAAATGAAATTAAAACTATATACCTCAAATGATAATCAAAACAAGACACAACAGAGATCCATCCATCTGTTTTCCTATCTGCTTATTCAACCTAGAGTCTTAGACAGGGTACACTTTGGACAGTTCACCAGTCCGTTCCCAGGGCTAACACACAGATCATCAGCAGCATAAGAAGCATGCATGGACAGGCAGAACTGTGTGGACATACAAGTAAGCTGTTCCATGAGTTGCATTTAGATCGTGTATAAAGACAGTGGTATGACATCACACTTTGGTTAAACTTAAAATATTTCTTGACTGCATCATGTGACAAAGTAGAACTGTTTCTGGAGAAAATCGTTGTTTCTTCTTTAAGCTTCTGAAGAACAACAGGCAAGCGAACTGTCAACTTCAGCTGATGATGCAAACATCAACTAATTTCTAACTTAGCAATAATTTTCAAAATGACCATCATAGGGCCTGATTTTAGCAATTAAACCCAAAATATATTGTTTCTCTCTCTCGAGAAGTGAATCCTTTTTTAATGGAAGTCAGTTCGTAAAATTTGATTCCTTCCTAGATATTCCACAATCAACTCTAAGTGTTATTATTGCAAAGTGGAAGCGTTTAGGAACAGCAGCAACTCATGAAATCATGAAGTGGCAGACCACATAAAGTTACAGAGGTGGGTCGCTGAATGCTGAGGTTCATAGTGCGTAAAAGTCACTCAAGCTCTGCTGACTCAGTAACTGCAGAGTTCCAAACCTCCTCTGACATCAACATCAGTGCCAGGAGCTTCGTGCCATGGTCGAGCAGCTCCCGTAGGTGCAATGTGTAGGCGGCCCAGTACTTCCGTCCATATAGTGTACCACTAGATTTCAGCACCCACTTTTGTGATGTGATTTTGTAAATTAGTTTCAAAGGATTTTTTTAAAGGAAAAAAATTACATTTTCATACTGAATGTATCCATAAAATTGTTTAAGAAAACATATTTTTTGGTTATCTGTGAATAATAACTTGAAGCACTTGACCAGGTTTTCTGTTTTAGTACTGAAGTGAATCAGTCTTTCTCTAACACTAACCAAAGTGCCTTTTTAGCCTTAACTTTACTACACACAGGATGCAATCCTGTGGTGTCAAATTCTTCTACTCATTATACCCTTACCTCTATACAGCAGTATAAAAAATCAGCCCCTGTACTAGAAAACAATGTCAGATGGTAATAATAGTCGGGGTAGCAATTATGTCTTCCATCGTTTTTTTTTCTGCTCTCAGTTTATTGTACACTGTGGTAGGAGGTGGACTTCCTTTCCAACATATTTAGCGAAAGCTAAAATTTGATTGCATTCATTTTATTGTCTGTTTAGCGTGTCTCTTTGACACTGATTGTATTGTAATTCTGCTGACCAATCTGATTATATGTGATTATAAGACAATTACTGATATACCACTACTAATGCCTGGTATTGTGCTTTATTTCACCGTAGTTGCTGCCTCCCAGTGCAGAAGCGCTTCTCTGTGTTCTGTGGCAGACTTCGTACTTGACATTTCCATGATTCATGCCTGGTGTGATGGCTGGCCTGGAGGCTCACAGAACCTTTACTGAGACAGAACCAGGCTGCATTTGTCTGCATGGCCAGAGAGCACAGTATACTGCATATATAACTGTGCCTGTGGTTAAAATTCTGCCTTTTGATGCTTATCAATGCTTAAAACCACATTTTGTAGGATCTGTTTTGATCCATTGTGTAAACCATATTATTTACTTTATTCTGGCTTGAGCGCACTGTTGGAGTTCAGCACACACAATTCACAGTAAACTTTTTCTTTGCAGAACTTGAGTTCAGAGTGGTATTCAATACTTTTGAGAAACCCACACAGCGTATGCTCTCTTTTCATGTTTTAGAGAAATCATGAAGTCAGCTCCACATGCATATGTTTCGGTGCTTTGGGGAAATGATAGTGGCTATGAATAACAAATAGATGTGAGTCAGTGCAGTTGAAAAGCCTTGTCTTTGTTGCCGTTATTAAAGCCGTGGTAGCTGGAGAAATGGACCCAAAGTATGCTGTTGATCTTTCTGTGAGCAGATATCAAAGCCCGGACAGCAAACGAGTGGTAAGTAGTGGGGGACACGGGGGATCCCTGGAGCAAACCAAGGGTAAAGATGAAGGGATGTGGAGGAGATGAAAGAGGGAGAAGAGAGAGAAGTTGAGAGAAAACAGAGGAGGAGGAGAGAGAGAGCCTGTGTGCCTTTGTGTGTGTCTGTATACCGATGTCTGCTAGAGGAGGGACTTCAAAGGCCAAGCAGAGCAAAGGCTGCTTCGCTTTTTCACTTTTTTTCTTTTTTCCACCAAAGCTTCTCTCGTGTTGGATCCCCCATCCCCCTTTTCTGATTATTCATCTGTCTCTCCTCAAAGGCAGCAGGGCCTATTGGATTCTGTAGGGCACTACTGACATGAATATTTCTGCTGCATCAGAGACATTTGCTGTCGGTGCTTCACAGTGGTTCAGTTGTAATTGAGTGCATGATCCCTGAAGCGTCCCACAAAGTTTATTGACTGCAATATTGGCTGCATTATGGACTGCAATGCTGCTGTCTGGTGTATCTAATAAAAGTGGAGCCTCAGTGTTTTTTCATTAGCAGAATTGTATTTTTGAAATTGTGCACCATTTACCAAATATATCATTGCCGAAAGGACACCTTAAAAATCCATTGAATTTACTGTAGCCCCAGCAGTCTCAAAAAAATAAAATAAAATAAAAAATTATTAGACCATGTCATAAAAATCCATCCAACTTCATGAAGTGCTTTAATGCGGATTCATTCCTTTTCTCTATGTTCTTGATATTTTACCATTTTGAACAGGAGTGAGGAATTTCAAACTGAATTCGTGTTTTTATACCCAAATTTGAGCCGCCACACTGGACTTCCCTGAGAAGTCAGAAATTTATCACGCATAAGATTCAACCACTAAAACTAATTTTTCTGTTCAGGAATGCAAGTAAATAACTGTAATTTGGCATCTTAATCAAAAAATAATAATGTGCTTTACTGTTTTTTCTGCTTTTTTGTAAAACAGTAAATTTAAAAATTCAACAACATTAAAAATATTTTGTTTAAAGACCTTGCGCATACTGGTGGATTAACCATTACAGAAACATAAAAAATGATTTTGGTAATTACCAATACTGTTAATTTAGGGTATCTGTGGCATAATCCTTACACTGGGTGGTGGTCTAATAAATTTGTTAAGCACTGTATACATAGCAGCCAGGTGCTGCTAATCAAATGCACTTGATTAATTGATCATCATTAAGTGTGACTACCTCTATAAAAGCAGATGTTTTGGGAGTTTGCTGTTCTGGAGCATCCAGGTGTGTGTTAACACTAGGCCACAATCTTCCCAGGAGTGGACGTCCCAACAAATTCACTCCAAGGTCAGACCGTGCAATGCTCAGAGAAACTGTAAAAAAAAAAAGAAAAGCCAAGAGCTACAACTCAGACTTTACAGGCCTCAGTTAGCATATCAAATGCTAAAGTTCTTGACAGTACAATTAGAAAGACTGAACATTTATGGCTTGTTTCAAAGGGTTGCCACGAGAAAGCCTTTTCTCTCTAAAATAAAATGGCAGCACAGCTTAGGTTTGCAAAGCTGCATCTGAACCACAAGACTTCTGGAACAATGTCCTTTGGACAGATGAGACCAAAGTAGAGATGTTTGGTCATAATACACAGAGCTAAACACAGCATATCAGCACAAACACCTCATACCAACTAACATCAGGTACTATTCAACACTAAAAATTAATACAGGATTAGATATTCATTTGCAACAGTATTGATAACAAGAGTACCGTCATTGCTTCCTCTAGTTGACACACAACGTCACACAACACCCTGCAAAAAGGCAGGTAAACAGCCCCTCTCCTCTCTAGCAACTGAAGTAGTTGAAGTTCACAACACTGAACGACACTTTGAGGAATTTTGAGAGGTCATTAAAGCTCTTGTTATCATTGATGTTAAACCGGCCTGCGCACACATTAGCTGTTTAACTATTAGCAATTATCCGATAGCCACATTAGTCATTTGTTATCATTAAGGTAGCGGCTAGCAGACTGTAGTTAGATAAAAGATGAATATTATTGCGGGGCGGTACTCACAGCAAGAAGGTCCTGGGTTCGAATCCATCATCTAGCCAGGGCCTTTCTGTGTGGTGTTTGTATGTTCCCTCTGTGTCTGGATGGGTTCTCTATGGATACTCCAGCTTCCTCCCACAGTTTTGTGACAGTTGGGATAGGCTCCAGCCCCCTGTGACCCTGAATTGGATAAGCGAAAGAAAATGGATGGATGGATGGATGAATGGATTTTTGGTACGAAAAGCTTTCTGGTTTCTGTTTGCATGTCCAAGATCTGTTGACCAATCAGTAAAACAGCATTCAGCAGTTTTAGCTTGCATGCAGTTAGGTCTGTGTGGAGAGTGAAAGGGGATAACATGCTGATTTTTTCTTTTCAAGCTTTTTTGAATTTTTGGATTTGCAAACAATACCAGGAGGGCCGAAGTCTTGCCCCAGATATCTGCAGTCTATGCTGCAGGCTCAAAAACATTGACCATTGTCTGCAGAGTTGCCCTAAGTCTTGAAACTAGCCAGTGGGTTCCCAGATTGGTTGTCCCTTGACTGAAGCAATGACCATGTACTAAATGGGCGTATCTGACCGCCTCAAATACAGTCCTGACACTACAGTACATGTAAGCATTTCATTGAAAGACAGTTCTGTTGTTTTAGATCTTAACCAAAAAATGTTCAGTGCAAGTCTTTTTAAATGACTTAGTAATACCTACTGAAGAATGAGACAATAAAATGGATTGAATAGGTGACAGTAACAGGACAGGATGCGTTTAAAGTTCTTATGGGCTCCCAGCCTTGCTGTGGGTGTCACTGTGCCTTTTTCTGAGTGTGTCAGTCTTCAACTCTGTGACTGATTTACTCTCCCCAGTCAAAGAGGGAGTCTTTCAGATGCCATAATGCTGATCATGTTGCTCTTTGAAGAAGAAGCAGCTTCCCTGGAGGTACAGATGGCTATGTGCCTTCTCAGATTGTGTTAAGAGAGATGAGGGGTGGCAGGGTGGAGTGTGTTGTCGTTGTCTCCACATGGTGGAGGTTGGGGGGGGGGGG
>VUQI01008436.1:5019-29976 GCA_015106735.1 Paratilapia polleni | reverse complement strand
TGGGGGGGGGGGTACTTTTTGGAGAATTTGAGAAAAATCAAAGCTTTGTTTGTGCTTAGAGGCATAGGTGAGTGGGTACCAACTGGTGGCAGCTGCTGTCACATAAAGACAGACTGTCAGGGCTCTGATGGAGCTCATGGTTGTCTAATTTTGACTGGTTCTCGTTCATGACACACTCAAGTGGTATTTGTTTCTCTTTGCCTTAAAGCCTGGTTTAATTTTTTATGTCAAAAGTGTCCACAAACCAGAGAAGTCAAAACGTAAGGAGGTCTTGAAAGGATGTCGTAACTAATTTACTTACCCAAATTTTGAATTCACATGTTCGCATGGGCGTGCAGAGTGCCTTTATTTGGCACACTTGTTGGTTTTATGGGGGGGTTTAAAGAAAGACGTAGCTTGATTTCATGGAATTATCAATTGATTTCAAATAATTTTCATGGCTGGGATGATGTTCTTTTGGATATTTTACGGTCGCATCAAAAGTCAGGTTGTATAACAATAGTCACGCTTCCTACTACTTTTTTTTTTAACAGACTGTCAGTCTTTAAAATATGTAAAGTTACTGTAGAAGTTAATAGACAATATACCAAAGGCTCTTGGGTGTCTCTGTGCTGTCCCCATTCAAAGATTTTGACAGATAAAGCCTCTCCCATATGCTTTTAGAGTGCCCAAAGGAGTTGATTGACTTGTGCGGACAGTATATTGGCCCTATGAATTTACTTTAAGACACTGGTTGTCAGTGGATCATTATATTGTATAGACACAGATTGTTATTATATTGCAAATCCATGAAGATGGGGTTTATCATTGTTATGGATCAACAAAGGGGACGGGCCATATAGTGTGAGTGCACAGTTGTTAACATTTAGAGGGGGTGAAATAGTTACGAGCATATAAAATTTGATTGCCCCCTTTAGAGAACTTAGCAGCAAGTGTAAAGTTTGCACTCTGTGGGATCAGTGGCTCCCTTTTTCTATTGTACACTATATCTCAATTTCCGTCTGTTACTTCTCTCTGGTGGGTAGTAGATCTGAGTTCACGCTGAAGTAATAGCTCCCTCTCTCAAAAATACTGTCTTTTGATGCTGTATGCTTTGGATCCACCTTGTATTTATTATGGTGACAATGCTGTAAAACATACATTCTGGGAGTTGAAAACCTCCTTTCAAATATCTATTCAAAACCTTAATATCAGTGCATGAAATGACAGTAATTCCCTCTCATTGTCTAATGTAATAGCTGTTGTTTTTATGGCATGTACATGACACACTCGCTGCTGGATTGACAAATGAGGCCCTGGGGATTTGTAAAACACACCGCCCTGAAGTTAACATAGGTTTGACCAACTCCACACTATGCAGACATGCCCTCCCCTCCCATGTGGGCCTTGTAAAGTTTTTATTTGAGAAGGTGGGACTGCAGTTAGGAGTGAACACAAAGGCAGTTTTAGAGGGGAGGGGCGACATGTTAATGGGTTGATGTGAGAGAGTTAATCACCGCTCGGCCGTTAACCACACGCCGGCACCGCTGGGCTCATTCCAGGGGTTAACTAAACTGAGCCGTGACACATGGCTGGGCTTTATGGGGTCCAGGCAGGGAGAGGAGGGCCACAGATGACGCTAAAGAGCCCATAATAATGACAGCAATTACCACAATCCGCTTAAACAAATGGGAGTGCGCCGAAACCTCATCATACTCTGATCAGATTGGCCCTAATGAGATAAAGATGCCAATTAATCCTGTGTTAATTGCTGCGGCGCATTCTCAGGAAAACACTGAAATATGCACATGCAAATGTAAGACGGGGCCTGCTGTGCTGTCCAGGATCCAAACTGCAAAATGTTGAGAGCGTATTTACATAATGATTATGATGATGATGATGTTCGTGTGGATAATGATGATGATGATGCTGATGATGAGTGTTCATATCTCAGCTGTACATTTTGAATGATAACCCTCCCTAACTGATCACTAGCTGTTTTTCCTCTAATCTGAGCAACTCAGTGTTATCACTAGACAGAGACATGCTCAAAGTCAGACTGACATTTGCATTAAGGTAATGTTTGGTGACTGATGCCATCCTCTAATGATTCCAAATGCTGGTCAGGTAACCTCTCTCAATACCGTGTCTGAACCCCAAAGTGCTGAGATGACACTGTACAGTTGGTGACCTCATTATGGCTATTACTGCAGTCAGGAAATTTATAACATACATGTCTGTGATGACAAATTCTATAAATCACCGCATTAACTCCTGCTCAGAAGTCCTTCGCTGTAAGGTTCCCCTCAGCATTGATGCCATCGCGATCCATTTTCTTTCATGTTCTCTAATTGCTGTCCTCATAGTTTTGCTCTTTTTCATGCCAGTGTTGACGTGCCGTAATAGTCAGTCCATCTAAAGTGGCTGCGTTGTCGCTTCTGCCATTATACGGGCCATTTTCATTTCATCTGCAGAGGTCCTGCCTCCTAACCACAGTGACAGCATCCCCCTAAATCATCCTCATGTGTAATTGCTCTCTACTTACCCAAATGGCTATGGCCTTCTCTATTTGCCTAAGAGCATTTACTCAAGCTTCTCAGGAATTCACGCTTGTGTTTCAAAGCTCTTTGACTAGTTCTTTATGCCGAACTCAGTGTCATTTGCTTCATTACACTCATTCATAGTAAGGTCAGCTGAATGTGTTGTTTTGCATATTGTAGCTATTGAGGGGAAAACCTTGAAATTTTCATATTTTACAAGGACCTCTGGGTTTTAAGAAAGTTTAAATATGTCAATGAAATCTTTTAAATGTCATTAAAATAAAGAAAAACACCATTCGGTTAGTTCATATAATACAAAGCAATAACTGAGTTTTTAAACATAGTGATATTGCTAAAAATAGGTTATATGTGGCAGTAAGCATTACAACACATTATTGCACAGCAAAATTATTTTGTTTTTTTAATGAATTTTGACACACATGGTGATGTGTTCTTTACCTTTAGGTCTCAGTGGACTTTATAAAGCAGAGTTGTCGGATGCCGAGTTTTTGTAAGTTGCAATGACCAACAAAACCAAAAAAACCAGAGAAAAAATTAATCCAAAGTTGTTAGGATTTTTGTCATAGATGATTTTGTGACGTAGAAGTGTGTGAATGTCTATAATATAAAAAGCGCTGTATGAATGTGCGCGCATACTATATACTTTGGTAATTAAGACTGGAAAATAACTATATAAATAAAGTCTATCTGAAGCCATAATGGAAAGCTGGAAAGTAATGCTGACTATAAGTTAACCCTGAATAGATGGTATCTGAGCTCTCTGACATATGATTACTGTTGTATATTCCATTAAATTAATATGTTTATGTTATTTAGATGTGTATAAGACAATTTTAGAACTGAGAGCAGCTCAAGAGCAAAGGTTTAGGTTCTCTGTTTTAGGATCATATCACTATATTAAGGCTGTCATGAAGTGTGGAGTGTAGAGGTGAGCACCCAGATGTGTGACACGGGAGGCAGAATGTTCCAACAAAAATCAGCTTTAATGGCTGATTATAAAAAAAGTCCAGTAACAAAGTCCAAAGGGTAAAGAAACAAAAAGGTAAAAACAGAAGAAACCAGGGACATAAACAGACAACGTACTAAAGAGGAACACAGAACTATATACACACAGAGGGCTGATTAGACAACAGGAGACAGGTGGGGAAACGAGGCACAGCTGAAAGTAATTAATGCAGGTGAAGGCAAATAGGATGAGCTGACAGTCACACAGGAGAAAAAAAAGAAAGGAAAACTAGAACAAAACACAACAGAAAAGTAACCTTGAAAGTAAAACAGAAAGGAAGCAAAAGAAAGATAAGACAGAGGGAGGACCAGACACTGAAGAAACTAAAACTACTACTTATAATAAAAAAAGTGTATGTATGTGAGGCAATAGTGCTAACCACCGCACCACAGTAAGGTTCCTAAGGATCTATAAATCTTATTGATGATTATCAGGGAAAGACAAAGATGGTAATTAAAAACTTAACATACTGCTACTGTCCATGCACTGAGGTCCAAGAATCTTCCAGGAATGAGGCTATTTTCCTGAGCAGATGAGGTCTGCAGGATAAGTTACCATGGTGATCTACCCCAGACAGAAGTGAGCCATGTTTGTAAAACTGAAAACACAAGGTTAACCCTGAAGCTACCTTGCTAAGCCCCTAATCCTGCTTCATAGTACTGTGGTTGCTGGTGGTAAAAGTAAAGGTGTTTCAGTAATACGGGCTCCATAGTTGTGGTTGAAATGTGTAACACTGGGGACAGCAAATAAACCAGTGTTACAAATCTTAAGAAAGAAAAAAGAGTAACCTTTCTAGCACACCCAAACAAATAATTGGGCTCTCTGGGCTCATGATCAAAAATCTTGTTGCATGTGTCCATTATCACTCTGCTGGTAAATACTATATAATGAATTAACCAAAAGTGTCTAAAAATAAATACATTTTTGGTCGCTGCTTTCCAAAATGTCTTGTGAGTGATGAGTGTTTTAAGTTTGATCTGACACCCATGTAGGCTAAAATTATTGATGCAAAATGATTCATGTGAACATTTTCTGATACCTCTGTGGTTAAGGTCTGTTTAATATTTGCCTCTTTGATTTTTAGTTTAAAGTAACTACGTTATCATACCTGATTAAAATAATACCTGCTTGGTCCTGGTCACTGAGAGAAGGAACTATTCACAGTAGGAAACTGGAATGAACAATGGTCTCTTGTTACAAAGCCTTACACTTCTTTTTTCAAGCTCTGTTGTTTAATTTTTCATGGAATAACTGGTATCTATTACAATACCCAACTGGAGTGAATCTGAGGACCATATTGTCTAAAAGTGTGTTGTGTTTTTCCACTACAGTTGCTCTCACCACACCTATAAACATTTTTACATCCATCCTGTTTTGTACCAACTATTCTGTTTTGAGCACACTGACAATTTTAGGCCCTCTAATGCGTCATTACGTCCACCTTTAATCTTGGCAGACAGTGGTCTTAGTCTGTGACCATGCTGTCATTTTTCTTGGGTGGGCAGTCACAGAATTAACAGCAGAATACAAACACACACATAAATACCAGCCATAAATTGTACAAAAACTGGATTTAATTAAAAATCTTCAGGATTTTAAGGATTATACCTTTAACTTCACTGACACTTCCTGTCAAGTTGACATTTGGGAGATTTTCTGCCTGACAGCAGTGATATTTGTCTTGTATTTGTATTTATTCATTAGATAAAATGTGACACAAGGGATGAGACACCTATCTCACACACACACAAACACACATGCACACACACACACACACATACGCACAGATTGTACACTTGCACACACAACAGCTGGCAGATTGTGTCTACACTATTACAATGATAATAGCTGTGTCCATTGTGTTGCCCCACTTTTTAATTTTGATTTTGAGAGGTGAGTGAAGTCATTATATTGCAGCCTTCGCTTGGTTTTATGAACAATCCAAATTCCCCAGAGGCTTTCTCCTCTACACTCACACACAAACAAATAGCCAGACATGGCCAACAGATAAGCACACACACACACACACACTTATATGCACTTACACACACATCACAGCAAGTCAGTCCCCTTCCCCCCAGTGATTTGCCCTGCCATTAGGCCCACGAGTTCGAGAGGGCTGCTGAGCGAATGGGGTGTCCCAGACCCACTCAGCGTCAGAAACACATCACTTAACCCTGACGCTCTCACCCGCCTTCACTCGGCATGAAAAGCCAAAAGCCTTTTCCAGTTAGGCCCTGCCTGTCTTGCCTCTATTGATTTTGTGACAATGGGAAAGTCTAGTGTCAAATCAAGGAGCAAATCATTGAGAGAAAGTTTCAATTAGTTTTTTTTTTTCTTGCTTCTCTTGAAATTAAAGGCTACAGTGGATTCTGCTCTCTCTTCCTCTCCTCTGTCCTGTCATGGGTAATGGGTTTGGTGGCTGAAGCTACACAGGAAGGAGAACAAGTAACAAACCCACAGGCCAAACCCTTTTGAAGGTCTAGTTTAAAAAAATGTTCACAGCAATCTTGGCGTACATCTGCGAGGCAGTGCGTTCTTATTCCCAGAGTGTCAAGTACTGCTGCTTTGTCAAAGCCGCTGGTGTCTCACAGGTATGCACAATGTGTTCTTGGTGTCTGTGCCATGATGCACCGGGATATGGCAATACTTATCATGCATGGATGCTTGTAAAAGCACTCATGGTGTCACATGTAAACACACTGGGTAAGCACTGTTCTTTAATGTGCAGGGTTAATGCTGTAAAGGGGGCATGCTTTAAGACAAGAAAATAACCATGTAGTTCTTAGTGGCTATCGACACACAAGACTGAAAGTGAAGTAAAAATCACATGCAATGCAATCTGAAATCAAATGAAAACCACAGACTGCATTTAAAAGATGGACACAGCCACAGTACATCAACCACTGGTTTCTGGAACCTGCATTTTGATGACTCAGTGTCAGCGTTTGGCTGTGGCCATGTTGGTTGTTTGAAGCCAGAAGTGACCATATATGGATGAGAGGGTGGAATGCTAAGCTATCAGCTAATACTAGCGAGCTTGGTTAGTAAGATGCATCCATAGACTGTATGGGGTCAACACACAAGCATACACACATCTGCTAATTAGTGCTAAGTAACAGAATAATACAATATTACAATTTCACTCACCAAAACAGACTCACTTTTAGACCTAGCCTGCAGCGGCCACTCCTGAAACTGCAGTCTTTGGCACTGGCTTCATTTTTCAGCCCTGGAGGTTGCTGCTTGGTGAAAACAAAGTGAAACAAAGTACATAACACAAAGCTCCCAAACAGGACATGGACCACAGTCTCCTGGCTGACAAACTTGTGACTTACTCTGCCGCCATCCCTCCTGCCGTAAAATGCAGACTTTGTATTCTTTAAAAGAGAGTCGCTCTGTCTTGGTGTCCAGTATTGCTGCTGCCGGTGCATCATGGCACTGACACCAAAGGACACAATGTTTATATCTCTACACACCAGAAGAATTTGACAGAATGGCAGTATTTGACCCGCTGGGATGCTGTCTAAGACACATAAAGCTAACAGTAACTTGTATATAACTTAAATTAGACAAATGCTCTGTGCTGTCACAAGCAAAACAACCTAAAAATAAAAGCAATAAGAATTCATCACATTACTGATGAAAGAACAAGCTAAGTAAAATATAACCAGTTCAGATATGACGTTTTGTACACACAGTTGCATTTGATTATTTGTCATCCTCACATGCAAAGGCACATAATGAGGAGTGTGGGTTCAGCAGTGATTGGATTAGTTGAGGTTCTACATCTTTTGACTTCTACACACTTCTAATGGAGATGGAACTGGCTCTAAAGTGATTACTGTCTTATTTAATCATTTCAGGAAAAATGTACTAATCAATTCTGCAAGTGTGCAGCCAGATGTTTGGAGTTTCTATAATTGAGTTATTTCAGTCAAACAAACAGAGATGTGTTTGGTCTAATTAGACTCCGTTGTCAGGGAAATCAAAAATTCTTCAAGCGGGAGCTGAATGCTTTTAATACACCCATTGAGTGATGTATCATTTTTAGAATTAATTTCTGATGCAATAAAAACTTGTCTGATCTTTGGATGTTCCTGTTCATCAAGAGCTGTCAGTTATTTCTGTCATAATTTTCTCAGAACAAACTGTTTAGAAAGTACATTGTTTGTCTCTGTTTGATCTTCCCAGAGTAATCAGGCGGTCGCAGATATTTATAGCACTCTTCCTCAATCTTGGATGGAATTAATATTTGTGCAAATGAATGGGCTCTCTACTTCTGTCAATGTATGTGGGCTCAGAGATGATTTGTGCTGTTGTGATGTTAAAGCATCTTATGGTTTTCTCTTAATTTATCTGTGTATACATGCAGAGCTTTGAAAAGAAACCATCTTTATTTGGACTGGGCTGATTTTCTTTCTGGCAGCGCTTAGCCTGTGTGACTTCATTACCCCCATCAGGCCCGCCAAGCACATTGGCTAATTACTCAGTGAGTCCAGCATTGGCAGGTAGTTGCGCACATATTGATCAAAGTGCTTAAGGCTGGACTCTCAAGCAGAAATTAATCAGGCATCATTTTTGCTGAGGAAAAATATTAAATCTCACTGTTCTGCATTTGATGTGATGTGCACAATGTGGTGTTTACAAATCAATATATATATTTTATTTTTTACTAGACTATTGGCCAAACATAAGATGACGTCAGGGTATATGAATCACTGTGCAGTGATGTGGAGACAGCCAGGGTAAAGGAGTCGCTCTAATCATAGTCCAGTCAGCAAGTTAAAGATGTCTGGACATCTAATCTAACTGTGTCCAAAATTTCCAGTTCATTCCACATCTGAGTCATGCCACCACCTTCAGGGTGAAGATTTCCATACTGCAAAATATCAGAAAGGGCTCTCAGTAAGACTGAAGCTGGTGTGTCTGCTTGTGGACACATTAAGGTACATTTTTGATACCTCAAAAACACAGTGGGCTTTCTTTCCCCGTGCCATGCAGATGCATTCTGGTTAAAAAGGTAGCAGTGGAGTTGTCCAGTAGCAATCCTTCAAACCTAATCCTTTACCCCCTGATTAACTGATGAGGCTTTAATTTTTGTCTTGAAAATAATTACATCTAAAGAGTAACAGAACATTATGAGCTCCATAAACAAAGGATTTATTGCAGTGCTGTTGGGAATGGGATTGCACTGAATGGGGCTAGGTGTACCTCAGAAACTAACAATTAATTTTATAGTTTATTGCCTTTGCAAAAAATGTCTAACCTTGGTAAGATTTTTATCTAAACTATTTTTGTTATTTTTGCAAAAAAAAATATGTCATATAATATACAAGCAAATTGTCAAGGCAAAGCAGTCCTGTTCGGCACATCAAGAGCTTTCAGTTCTGCACAACGTAAAGATAATTAGCAATGATAGGACCTGTTTGTATCTATAGAGTTCACAGACTGTATATAACAGATAGCTACTATGCATCACCTACTGGTTTTTGAAGTCCTGTTTGTAACCCTCAAATTGAGCATTTTGACTGTTGCCATCTTGGTTTTTTTTAAACCAGATGTCACTGAAACTGAGGACACTGCAAGCTCATACAGTCGCGACGTGTCAATCACAATGTAAATATGCACTAAAGCATACCCTGTGTTGCCATCTTTAATGTATTTTACTTCTCAACAAGCAATTGAGATGATAAACTCATCAGGGAAGTGTTTACTGAGGACATAGATCAACTGAGCAGCAGGGTCGTTTCTCATAACCAGAGGAGTCGCCACCTCCGGGCAATTTGAAAAAATGCAGGTTTAAGGCATGTCCACATTGGCTTCACTTTTTATACACACTTTGTGATATTGTGGTAATTTAAGTGGCAAAACTATAACAAAATATATATTTTTGGTGATAATGAAAACAAAACTAAATAAAAAAATAACATTTTAAAATAAATAACTCACTAATTTCTAATTTGCGATTATAGACACAGCCACTACACACCTTCAAAACTGCTAGATGCAGCTGTGCAGAGGTGAGACAGTACACTTTTATTCACTTCAAGTTTGGCCATTTGGAAGAACTATAACACTTGATTTCTGTCATAGCTGTACAGACTGCTTTACAAACTTTAATGCCCAAAGATTTCAGTGCTCTCTGACTGGATGGATCAGTGCAGCATTTAAGTGTGGCGCTGTGCTTTTTGAACATATTTCCAAGATGTGGTCACTTACAATGTTAATATAAATGGTGCAATAACAGATTAATGGCTTCAAAACAGTTTTGCTAATGTTAACAAAACTTCTGCACAAACGTACATACACAGATTTTAGATTAACTCAAGGAGTCTGGCAAAAATGTAGTCACAGTGCCCTTTATTCTTTGTGAATCAGCTGATGACTTTCAGTGTGTAAGTTTGGTTAATGTCTAGAGTTCAGATGAAAGTATGTGCTCTGCACCCCTGTGGATTTATCTGAGGTCATTGCTGTAGCTTGGTGGGCTGCCAAGAAGCCTGGATTGAAACGTACGTCAGCAGCGTGATTAACGGATAATGACAGACCTGGGTGTCGATATGTTCTGCGCTCAGATTTGTAGTGTGAGCATTATCACAGGCTCGGGTCCAGTATATCATCCAAAGGGAGTCAGCAGAGAAGTGTGGCGGGAGAGCAGTATGGAGACCGCAACAATTCTCAAGAAGAAAAAAAAATGAAGAGAGAAGATTTGAAGCTCCCTCTGTGCCTTGTGGAGCTTATTTCTCATTTTCGTGTGCAGACAGTAAATACCTTGCTTTTTTGTCAGTGCTCCTGACCTGAACCTGTGACCTCCCTTTGGTCTCTGATGATACTCCCATGGTCCCTGGCTCAAGGCTGCCGAGCAGGCGGCATGGCCGGGTCCTGGCTTTGTAATTCACAGGCTTCTAGATCGCCTGCCACAGTGTATTGATTTTTGTTTCCCCAATCTCCAGGAGAGAAGCAAAGAAAAGATTAAAAACACTGTCAGTTTGAAGTTGAATAAGAATCCTGCACAGGGGAGATACCTTGGAGAGCAAGGGGTCACAGCTGAGGTACATACATCTCTTTACAGGTTTAACCCTTCCTTGGCCTATAATCCAATTATCAGTACACAAAAACAGCATGTGGGCAGGAATGTTATTTTGATATCTGCATTTTATCATCCATGAACACAGCCACCATTTATGAATGTATGAAAACCAGGTTGTGAGTCACATTCAGGGTCTAACTGGGGGCCAAACAGCAAAGCTGCGTAGGCACCCATGGTGTTTCTACCTTTTCTTGTGTATCTTCATCCTCTCCTCTCATCTTCTGCCATTGCATTTGGAACCCTACGGTAAAAAGTTTGAAAATTTGGCACACAGATTATTGAAAGACCCCTCATTCATGCTATGTCAGCATCTTCACCATTCCAGTATCAAAAATAGGTCGAGGTTAGAGGTCATGATTTTGAAAATGTACTACTGATAGAGTATCAACACATCAAGTAGATTTTAGAGATCCCTGTGACACTGATTTTTGTCCTATTAAATTTTATGGAAAGGTTTTTTTCACGGACCCCAAATTTTCTCCCAGATCTTCAGACCAAGTCTCAAAAAAGTTATCAGATGAATTTTAAATTTTCAAAGTCTTTCGTCCATTACAATCCAAAGGCAATGAGGTCTGTATACCAGCAACTTTCTGAGATTCTCAAAAAAATCTTTTTTCTACTTGGGTACTGTATAATAAGCCAAAACGTGTGTATATTTTCTCACCAGTCCTCATAGCCATGTTTTTACCCTCCAATCAATTTACCCTGCTGAAATGCTTGCCCCCTTCATTGGTGCTTGAAGCTTTGTTCTCTTATTTAGATATACTAATTTAGTTTCTCAATTTTTAGTGAGCTTCAGCAATTATTGCACATTCACCAAATTAAAAGCTTCAAAAATTACAAATTTTCATATAAACAACTGCTTGATTATGTCCAACATTCACCTCAGTGTTTGGGCCTTATATTTTAGTTAACTTCCAGTTCTCATCAGACTTGTTTCAAGTTGTGTCTTCAGTGAACTAGCCCAATTAAGTCACTGCAATATAATGACAAAGCGCTAGTATATTAAAAAAAATTCACCTGATGATTACCTGGGCTTTTCTCAGATGGGCACAGTGATTTTGTACTAGGGAACCATTTAATTACCAATCTGACTGAGTCAAACACTTGTGAAAGCAGTTGTTGTGAGGGGGGAAAAAAGTCTCGATTGTTGTTTTGGGCTCAGATTCGGATGCCTAACATATCAAGCAACAGTATTACTTTGACTCAACTCCCAGGTAACTGGGTCTTGGGATCTGTGAGCGATGTAACTGTGTCTATGTACTTTATGTGGCTCATATGAAAAAAATAAAGTGCATCATGTTCATCTCATCAATGTTTTTTGTGCTTACAGATGCAAGAGTACATGACTTTAAGGGATCTGGGGGCAATTCAGTTACTGAATGAACTAGTAGATGTGTTTCAGCTTTAAATCTTGAGTCCATGTGAAGAAAATTTTTAATGCCTGTTTCCCCCTAAAAATGTAATATTACCCTACATAGAAGCTAGTATAAATAGATTTTGTACTTCAGCCCTGACCTACATATTTTTTCTTAAGCTAAATCAACAGTAGACTAAAATAGGAGGTTACATTAATCAAACAATCCCATAAAAAGAGCATCATTACATTTATTCTATGGAGAGTGCCAACAGAGAGTTGGCAAAGTCTAAAATGAAAGGAGCATTTTGGGAGGCCCCCAGAGACACATTCATGCCTATATACCTCCATCTTTCTACATTACAGTAAAGAAAGCTGTTGTTCAAACTGTATGTGTGTGTCTGTGATGTGTAGCTGGCATTCTGATCATGGCAGTCAGGCCCTGTTCATCTCTGTGGTATTGAAAAGGGTCCTTATTGGCCCTGACCCTACATGAAATATTGTGTTATCAGCTGAGCACGAGTTGCCATAAGGCATTAGGGCTAGCACATTTCTCCAGCTCCCCTCCCCTACAATCCCCATCCACCGGAAAGAGATCACAAATACAGTGCTGTCACTCCCTGTCCGCTCTGTTTACTTGATTTCTATCTATCTATGGTCAAAGCAAGGATGTCAAATCAACTCAGACTCTGTTGACGTCTTTAAATATTTTTGCTTTATTGAAATTCTTAAGGAGGGTGGCTTCTTTTCCACTCTTTACAGATCTAAATTAATTGTCACAAGTAACCGGATGAAATGCATGTATGCACCCACAAACCTACTGTACTTGGGACGTTTCAAATACAGGTGATAACTCTAATAAAAGATGACAGAAGACATAAGAAAACAAATTACAGGGTGACAATTTCCTCAGATGCTGTCACCCTAGGTTCAAATGGCAGACACCATGTTCTATTATTTATTGAGTTAGTTGATGAAATGTCATCTTTGATGATGTGATGTTCACAGGGAGGCTGACGTCTAAGAAGTTCAACTGACAAGCATCGCCGTAGCCTTGCCAAAAACATGTACTCTTCTTTAAATATTGAAGGCCTACATAAGGAGGAACATGGAGTCCTTTGTGTTGCCTGTCATTATTATACACATGTCAGCTGGTGCAAATTAATTGGCTGGATAGCGCTCTTTTTCTGTACACTGATTAAAGGAAATGGGATACCTTTCAGGAATTGCTCCTGTGTAGCTTTTGTGCAGCCGTTTTCCAAAATGCACAGCCAGAAAGACACATTGAACCTTAGACAGACCACTCTCGTCCCTATGTATTTCACTGGCATGGGGTTTACATTATCTTAGAATGCATAAGAGCAACTATTCACTACTGGTATTACATTACACTATAATTTTTATGAAATTTGCTTCAAATGCACCAGAAAAAGTCAACAGAGGAGAGCAAAAGGCAATTGACAAGATACACGGTACTATAAAAATCCTACAATTTACAGAGCAGGATATTGTATTTTATTTTATTCATATGAATTTGCCTTCAGGCAATTTCACAAGCTTAAAGTCTCGCACAATATGCCGGGACTCCTCAAAGGGCATATTAGTGTTTGCTGTTGCATATTAATTTAGCATCCAGAATGAGTGACTGGATTCAACCCTCCATGCTCCTTTATGCCTTCTTCTCTCACCCTGGAGGGGTAATATTGCAAGATTATGAGTCCTGTGTGTTATATTTATACACCCCCCCTCCTCTTTCTACTCCTTTTTATCTCAAGCAATTATGTCTTTCACCCCATCAATCTGTCACTCAACATCTACTTATACCCACCACACTGTTTAGCCGGGAGAGTCATCTGTTCATTCACAGCTAAACACTTTTTGATCAGTCCTCATTTAGTTAATACAGAAGATTTTGACTGCAGCCTACACGTGGCACACATTAAGATGTAATTGTTGCAAGTGAGTCGTTAAATCAACTTCCATGCAGTGCACATTTGAACTGTAAAATAAAGAATTTCCTTTGTTCCTATTAGCCAAAAGCTACATGCAGTATTTACGTCATGCCCGACAATCTCATTGAAAAGTTATTTTTTGCCATGTTGACGTGCCTCCATATGGCTGTACAGGTGTGAGGGGAGAATATGTGAGGAATCTATCACTACTGTACCACAGCGGCCCTAGTTATTTTTGTTTGTCCCATCCTCTTTGGTAGAACACGGGGGGCTCAGGGAGCGCGTGAAGCGGAATATGTGTGAGCAGAGGATCAATGGGAAGAAAAAAGCATAAGCCCATGTGCATAAAAGAACAGAAAACGCAAACAGAAACACACCCACACATCATAAACACACGCACACATGCAAACATTATAAATACACAGCGTAAACCCAGGTGGATTTGGTGCAAGCTGTTTTCACTGGCAGCAACTTCCCCCCACCACCACCACCACCACCCCCAGCCACATCCCAGCCCTGTTCAGCAAAGCTGTCACAGCGGCAGCACTCATAATGAAGGGTAAAATATTTTATTCAGATTTATTAATTTGAAAATGAAGCATGCCTGTCGACAGAGGGACAGTTCTTCTCAATCTGTCAACGCGGAGCCACTCTGCGCTGACACCAGGATTCATTTGTCTTGTCGGCTCTGACAGTCGGATTCTCCCAGTGCTCTGCGGAGAGGGATCGCCCAGGGATTTTTTGAGCTGGATAAAACACATTCCGACAAGGAACAGCCTCTTTATTAATGCAAATTAGGCCAGAAAAATTCCAGCAACAGCTACTTGGCTCCAGAGTCCTGGCTCCATTCTGTTTTTTTTTTCTTTTTTCTTTTTTTTTTGGGAGGTGGTGATGGTGGTGGTGGGGTGTTAATAAAAGCAGCCTCAGTGTGTTTGTGAGAACAGGGCCTGCAGGAGGACCTGTCACACCACAGCTGTGACACTCTCCACACACATGGGACCAAATTTTGGAGCCTTTCCTGCACTTTTAGGTGCCCTTTCCAGGTATAATTGCTCATATCACAACAGTGAATATTATTCTTGAGTTTTACTTTCTTAAAAAAAAAAAAAAAAATTGGACTGGCACACCTACAAGCATTCATCGGGATTAACCTATTGAATTGCTTATGTATAATGAGTGATTATTAGTCAAACCTTCTCCCCTCTACTTTCGACTTTGCATTGGCAGGTATGGATTTTTTTCTCTCTGCTGCATCTCTGTGTGTCTGTTTAGACTAGAGGCCAGAGGACTCACGAACTGTGCCTGACTTGCGCTTGCCTGGATGAGTGCAGGCGAGTTGTTGTTTTATTTCGCCGAGAGTCCTTTGACATTTATCTCTCTTCACCTGCTCCCTGATGGTGATTCCAAGTGACAGGGTCTCCTCTCTCTTCCTTCTCTGTCTTTCTGTCTTTCCCCATCCACCTCTTTCCTCCTCCACCCTGCTTCTTCTTCTTCTTCGTCACTGTTTCCATCATTTCTCTTCTTGCACTATAACACCCCCCCCCTTTCTTTCTCCTCCAAACCTCCTGCACATATGTGAATCTTAAATCTGGCCACTATTGGCACTGCACAAAGTAAATTGAACTTGGTGTGCTGAGGGACCATTAAAGTGGAAGCGTGTGTCAGTCAGAGACATTTGAGGAGAGACAGCTCAAGATGCCGGGGTGAAGACGTGCATGATGGGATTGCTTCCTTATAATGCTTAAAATGGGACAGCCTCTTTGATCCTTCAATTACTTAAATGGATGAGATAGGGAAGGAGAGCATGTTGCCACTGTAGCTCTACTGTAACACTCAGATTAGTTAATTGGTTATCCTCTGCAACAAGGTAGAGGCTATATTTCACTCAAGCAGACAGGAGGCATCCCTTATTCAAAGTCTTCCCACTGTCACTATATTGTAACACAGAAGGGCTTCTGTCTGGCCTCCCGCAGTGTGGATTTACTCTTGCTAGAAGACAGATGTATCATATGCAACCACTGCACACTGTAGCTATTTCTGAGGCTCCAATGCAGTGCAGGCTGCTGTAAAAATTGGACTAAAATGTCAGCCAGAGAGGTGGCTGCTTCAATTTGTTTTCATCCGGTGTACTGGCCAGCTCTTCTGGGAAAAGTCACCTTAATTGCAAAGGCTTCAATACTTGACCTCACCATCAGTTCATTAACCCAGCAATAAAAGAAGCCCTCATTCTGCCAGAACTGCACCCGGTCTGCCCATTTGAAAACTATCTCACTTCCATAACCCTGTTTTACCCCGAGAGCGAACGCCTATGCTTGCCACCCACTTTATCAATTGCCTTCATAATTTTAAAAGCCTTTTTTATGTTGTTGTTTTTCTCTCATATAGTAAATGGAGCCATAATTTAATATTTTAATGCATGTTAATGTGTTGTTTAACCTTCTAGCAACAATCAGGCGTCTCTAAAAGGTTAACCTTGAACGTGAGCCAGTGCAGACAGCAGCACAATAACGCGTCAATCTTTGAAAAACATCTCTGTCTAATGGATTAGTGGTTGATTGCACAGCCCCATCTCGAGGTAGATGCTGTATATATTGGATAGGCATTAAAACGAGCATTCCTCAATTTTCTTGCCACTGGCCCTCAGGGTCAATGGATCGCTAGGGCAACAAAACGCTGAGTCAACGCTCCCCTCTTAATTTATCTTGGCTTTGATTTTAGCTTCGTTTATGTCTCAGGGAGCCCACAGCACAAAAGTTAAACAGGTTAGATCTAAAAGAAAGGAGAAGTCTGTTCAAATTTCACCTGAGAGATTTTTCCTTTTTATAATAGATCACTGGTTTGGAGTATAAGGTTGCGTGAAAACATGGCAGACCTGCACTGACATAAAAGGTAAACAATATTGTAAGAAACATGACAGGTAGTTTAAAGGAAAAAAGAATTGTCTTGAAATGAATGAGAGAAAGGGCATGCAGCTACTGGTGTGTGAAGGGTAACTAGACTGTCAGTAACCTTTACGTGATGGGCTGACATTGTATCTATCATATTAAGGATTGGTCAGGTGGAAACACAGCGATCAGACACAGCTTAATATCCTGCCCAAAAAAGGGGAATTCTGTGAATGAAAGTCATTTCAGTTATTTTCCTGTGACCTGAGACGGGTGATTTCTTATTTAAAACCATTACACTGTATTTCTAACTATACCATTTTTCCATTTGAGACACTTAAAGGCCTTAGTATGTGTCTTTTGTACAGTATTCAAAGATTTGAAGCATGTAATTTGAAGTTCTCTTTCTCTAGCTCGTTTTTGTCATTCTCCACATAACTAATGTCTTCACTTGTTACAATCTAATGCATCCTGAATGTTTTTGAAAATAGTGGAACTGTACACTTTTCCCATTTCTGTGATTAACTGCATAAAACATACAAACCTACAAGGGTGCACACAACTCTTAGAGAGACCAAAATGAGAAAGTATTTTACAAAACCTCAGCTTACATTTAATTACAAGATGCATTTACATTTATTAAACAATATTATACAGACTTTTCGCAAGCTACAACATTTGCACTTCGCAGCTACAGTATGATTTAGGTTAGCGGAAACAGGTTGTGCTTTTTGAGCTGCTTTAGCCTGCCCACATTCGCTGGACATCTACAAGCTACTTTGCAACACACCTCCAAAACAGCTCCTCCTTTTATGCAGTGTGTGACTTAATCAGTGTTATATCTGTTGTTGATGACCCACTCTGTTCTGTGGTTGGGTCTTGCTGAAGCTCTGGGAGGTGTGCTCTCCCCAGAACAGAGCCATGCCATGTATGAATTACTGCAGGTGGAAATAAGAATCTCCTTTAGATTGTAATACTCCTGACCATGATACAGTTAGACACAAACTCTGGTGTTCTCTTCATGACCATCACTTTACTTCAAAAATGTTGATCAAAATGTTGATGCTTGAGAGTAACTAATTGTTGGGATAAAGGGGTGGGAATGCAGCTGGTGACTGCGATGGTGGGCTTCCCACACAAACGGGTAAAAACTACACATCACATGAACAGGTTTGCTTGAAGCTCCACTGAGAAAGTGGAAATTTGACCATGGCTATTAGCAAGTCATTTAAACAACCAACCAATTAAATTAAGCAACTGCTCATCTGCAATATATATTTCCCATTATTACTTTACTTATCCAAGCTTTGCAAAAGCACACTTGTAGAAACAGAAACTGAGCTACTGAGGTTTTAAAGGAGAAGTCAAACAATATACATATTAAAAAGTGTAACTCAACACAGTCCAGTTTTAAAAGGTTGATATGCCAAAGGATTTCTTAACTGGGAAGAGAATGCTCAAACTTTCTTTCTTACTGATCTCATTGCTTGCCTTACAGTGTCACAAGTATTTTTCTTGTATACGACAATTTATACAAAGACAGAATTAGGACTAAAGTCAAGGTAACAGAATCGTAAAATGCATCAAATTTGATTTGAAGCAAAGGAGCAGTTAAAAGTGTTAAAAGAAGAAATATTACAAAGTGCAGTTCCAAAAAATAATTTAAAAGCCATGCCATATGGATGCACCCTTCATTTAGAACTGATGTAAGTCAGGATTGTCTCTAAAGTAAGAGTTTCAGGTAGTTTGTTCAGATGTGGAGCCAGTGGTGGACCAGAGCATGTAGCATGTAGGAAGTTCTGAGACAGAAGATCTGGATCATAACCTGATTTATGAACAAGAAGTAATACTTAAAGTCAGCTATCTGACACACTTGCAGCCAGGGCAGTGATTTCAGAATTGGAGTAACATGGCCTCTTTTTAAGTCTGTGTTAGAGAGTTCTGCTGCTTATCAAGAAGAAACAAACTCTGCTCAGTCCAATCGGGTCGGGTAATTTCTCTTTTGATGTTTTTGATTTGATGCAGGTCTGGGGTCTGTGTGTCAAAATGTCCAATACCTGAGCTTCCAATCTAAAAGTTCACAGAACAGTGTCTCCACTGCACTGAGATCAAACCGAAACAAGGAGATCCCCATAATGCCAAAGTAATAAACCGTTACTAAATATTATTAAACACTACATGTCACCAGAAGTAACTGCATTATTGTAACATGTGACTGAGTAAGGTGTTACTGCCCAGTCAGGGTTAAAACACATTTTGTTATGAAACCCTATTTCCAGAAATGGTGTGAAATGTAAAGAAAAGAATTAAACTACTAGCAAATCATTTAAAACTTACATTCAGTTGAAAAAGGTTTGACAGACAAGATATCAAATGTTGAAAGTGAGAAAATTTGAAAAAAAAATCCAGATAATCTGATCCCAACAAAGACTGAGAAACTTGTACACTTTATTTAACTAAAAATAAAAACAACAACAGGTCAGTAACATGATTGGGTATAAAAAGAGCCTCACAGAGAGTCTTTCAGAAATTAGGATGGGGAGGAGTTCACCTCTTTATGAAGGACTGTGTGGGCAAATAGTTTTAGAATTTAAGAAAAGGTTTCTCAATGTAAAAATGTAAAGAGCCTTGATTTAAACAGGTAGGATAACTCTTGATATTAAAAAACTCTCTCAAGAGTGTCCTGGGTTGACACAGGAAGCATTAACTTAGCATGTTTTTCAACAGTGGAAGAAACCGGAGCTCCCTGAGAAAACCCATGCAAGTCGGGGGCAACATGCAAACTCCACGGAAGGAACCTACCTGCATCTGAACCCAGAACCCTTTTGCTGTCAGGAAACAGAGTGCTAACCACTGAGCCACCACGCTGCCTCATAATCATCTGCAGCACATAATCCATTATAAGATTCAGAGAATTTGGAGAAATCTCTGTACACAAGGGACAAGGCAATGGAATTGCTGTGATTTCCCAGCCCTCAGGCAGCCCTGCATTACAATCAGATATAATTCTGCCGTGAAAATCACAGCATAGGCTCAGGAAGACCTCTGAAAACTAATGTCAGTGAACACGATTCATTGCTGTATCCACAAATGCAAGTTAAAACTGTAAGCAAAAAATCATGTAAATAAGACCCAGAAATACCACCACTTTCTCTGGGCCCAAGCTCCTTTAAGATGGACCAAAGCGAAGTGGAAAGCTGCCTTGTAGTCTGACCAATCAAAAGTTCTTTATGGAATCATAGATGCCATTTCCTCCAGGCTAAAATAGACATAAACTCTCCAGCTTTATATCAGCACACAGTTCAAAAACCAACATCCATGATATATAGGTTTTGGAGCAATATGCTGCCATCCAGAGAGTGTCTTCAGCATAATAATGAAAAAACACATTCTAAAGTATTGTAGCAGCTTATTCTACCTTTATCAAGTAAGAATGAGGAAATATTTGACTTTTAACACTACAGCAACTGGTCTCCTCAGATCCTCAAAATTGCACAGTGTTGTTAAAAAAAAAAAAGGTGTTACAGCTTCTTTTTTTTTTTAAACACGCTGTTGACATCAAGTTTTTTCAAACACAGTGAAAATTTTGTAGTTTCAGCACTTGATATGTTGTCTTTCGTCTTATTAAAAACAGTGTTTGAAAGGAGTTAATAACTGCATTGGGTTTTTGTTTACAGTTTACATGACATTCCAACTTTATTGGAAACAGATTTGTAAAATAAAATAAAGTGTGTTAGCCTGAGTAGCTCTTTGTTTGTCACGGAGCAGTTTGTCTGTCAACCCGCTGGTTGTGTCCCAAGTTTCTGCAGTTTATCCACCCATCCTCACATCTGTCTTTATCCCCAATCTGTAACCAGAGGCTCCAGCTCTGAAAAGGTGCATGTGAGATGCCTGTGATACACTACAGTGACAGTAGTTGAGCAATGGGCCTGTCTTGTTCTGGGGCCCCTGCTGAAGCACAGTTCCCCTTTGTTCTGTGATGTATTGATCCATTCAGACCTCCTCCCGAATGTACTCCACTGGTGCTCGCTCTGCTCAAACCAGCTTGTGCCATGGATCTTCCTCTAATGCTCACTCTCACTCGGCAGCTAGAAACAGAGTCTGCGCAAAACCTAAAGACTATGCTCCCTACTCTAGTTTCTACCCTAGTAATAACAATGTTGGTAGCAATTAAAAACCTGCTATTTTTACTCAGCATGAAAGCCTTGTTGTCTATATCATCTGCATCCTTAGAAGTCTACAAGAATTTTAATTCCTCTACAGAAATGTGCCTTGAGATGCTAGAGCATTGTTAGGAGATGGCTCATCTCAAATTCTTAAGGTCTCACTTAATATTCTGTCATAAAGAGAAAGTATCTAGGGCAGCTAGTGTTACTTATTGCCAGGTCACTCAGGGTATAATTAACATGCCATCTCACTTGCACCCATGGTGACTCATTAGTGTTATACAGAGACAAAACAAAATTCATTTATAAAAGAAAACAGATAATACTGCAGTTGGCTTTTGACCATAACTTGCAGTTCTGCAGTGGTCTCTCAATCTGAATGTATTTGAATCAACGAGAGAGTTACATGTTTGAATCCGTTCCATTTGTGCTGCCTCCACACAGGCTAAAAGTCGTGCAGGATGAAAGGGAGGATTTATCTGCACAACCTCATCACATGATGTGACCCAGGGCCTAGAGCAGAAAGGTCTCTCTCTCAGGTGCCATGGAAACGAGCCCACCTCTGGCTGCTTGTCCCTTCGTCCTCCATTCGCCCTCTGTGCTTTTCCTGTAGAGGTTTCTCAGGCCTGTTGAATATCAGAGTTCTTAAACAGATTATTCCAAAGCTGCGAGAGTTTTAACGCGTTTCTAAGAATCTCTAAATTTCAGATTTCTCTAAATTTCTCATTTACAAAAGTAATAAGATCCTGACACTCTAAATTGTAATCAAATCCGTACAGTTTCCTTTAATTTGAAATAAATTTGAAATAAATTGAATATATTTGCTAATTAAGTTTTAAAAATGTCAAAAGACCTGTTATTACTTTTTGATTATGGATCACTGAGTGTAGATTACTGGGCAATCTATTTAATATTAAATAAAGTGTGCAAAAAAATCAAAGACTGTAGATACTTTATGAAGTTACCATGACCAACCCAGGTGATGGCTTTTCAGTTCCTTATTTCCCAAATGAATCTGCATTACTAAATGGTTTTTGATCTGGTTTAATGGTGTATAACTTCTATTTTTAAATTTAAAAGAGGTAAATCTCCAATCCATATAGGAAGGACAAAACATCTGGTGCTCCAAAAATAAATTTAGGACAATACAATTGACTGCAATTTTATGATAAAACAGTTTGGGGACAACCCAATAAAGGAACATAGATCATAAAAATCATAGTAGATAACATGTAATTTTCTTCCTTCCTTCTTTTTTTAATTTATTCCTTAATAAGGTCACTTTATTTAAGCTGTTTTTTTTATGTCAGGTTTCGCCCTTTGTTGGTGCCCAGGAGGATCTGTAGAGCAGAGGTGTGAGAGCTGAAGCTGCTGTTGTGATCTACACCTGAGCGTTACATTTGCCACCACTGTTAGAGTCTGCCTTTGTTACTTTTAATAGCTGTGATGGCCTCACAGAATTCCACTAGGGTAGATGGCACTCTGGTATGGAAAAAATTCATGTAATCAGCCCAGCGCTCCACAATACATCGCTTTCGTCTCTGCTTCAAATTAAGCATTTTACAGGACGTCTATTAGCATTTCCTGTTTCATCACTAGTGAGTGGCTGATCGTGCATCAGGCTGGCAATGAATGGAAGAAGATCACTGCCAGCTCTGTGATTTGTTTGCCTTGCCATGTAGCCTGAAAGTATCAGCATATATTTAGATTTCTAAATGCCCTGCTAACATAACTTAGCAGATGTTGTGGAGTCATATGGATGTTGGTGTAACAGAGACCCCCTCAGGTATTCTCATTATTCTACTACTGAGCAGATGGCAGGGAAACTTACCACACGTACTATTATCCATCATACATATTCTGCTCCCAATTTACATAGCTGGTGCTTCACAGGAGCTCCTACAGGGAGAGCTCCTAGCTCCAGGATTGCAGTGCAGCTCCACCTGAGGCTTTGGAAGACAGTCTGAGATGTCACTGCCACTACACCTCAAGCTCAAATATGCTAATGGTTGTACAAAGGAATTCCAGTGGGTGCATTCCACTTTGTATATTTTGATTTGTGAGGGAGAAAAATCTGCAGCTTGATGATTTTTAAATAGTTCAATATCATTCAGGAAATGTTTTACTATGAAACAGCCTTAATAAGATGAGAAAATAGAGGCTTTTATTGCATCCATCATTTATCAGGTTCTCAAATTTCCAGCCTGATGGATTTACATGTGCTGGCATTTCAAAAATAAATTAACATTAAATGCCCAAAAGACCTATTTTCTCATTCATCTTCTTACTATTAGCCATGGTCTCCTACACAAGCGCACAGCTGTTTGCCAGAGCTAAAACTGTGTTATTCTGTTAAATGGGTGCATTTTGAATGAGCACTCAGCAACATTTGAATCAAGTTGTCTTAACAGTTGTGACTTTTTTTTTTTAATCCCAGTGCTGATTGGTGGATATTTTGTAATGAATATTTAAAGTTGACCAATTGTTGATCACGAGTAGCACTATGGTGCCACTGTATTTTTACATGAATTCTAGTTTTATTTGTTCTTATGCACACACATAGGCAGGGCTGAAAAGTGAAGGTAACATAGAAGTGCCAAAAAGTGCTGTTCCTCAAATGGCCTCTTGAGGCTAGCACCAAAAAAAGTCAGTTACCATGGACTCCCATGTTAAAATGCTCAGATTTACAGCATAAATGAAAATGTTAACACCTGGAACAAAAGACGGTCTTTGCAAGAACATTTCAGGATGTAATCTAAAGCTAGCTAGGTACACACGTTTTTGGTTAGTGGATGTGGTTTGGTAGAAAGGATTATAGCTTAGTACAGATTGTGATTTCTGGAAAGACACATTGCTGATGATTTTTTCCAGATGTTTTGCCTTATAGTCTTTGAACACAATAAGGCAAGTACCATTTAGTTCCTTTATACTAAGAAGAGGGGGCAGACATCTCCGGTGCAGATATATCCAAAACTGGGCAGCTCATGTCAAATGATGTAGATGTATACACAGCACTACAAACCTGAAGAATATTGTGCAAATTTGATTTGGGGGTGAACTGTCCCTTTAAGTCGTGAATTATTAGAGGTGTGGCCATTTTGATTGAGAATTATGCAGACACACAATGGCTGCAGCTGGCATAGCAAAGATGGTGGTAGAAATATAACTTTCAGGGATAAAATGTGTTTAAAAACATATTTTGGGGTAAAGTCAAAAAATGTGCCATTCTCTCATCCAAATATGGTCACTTCTGGCTCTAAAACATGATGACATAGTCAAAAATGCTAAAACTGTTACTTCAAAACGGGACTTCACAAACCAATGGATGACAGTGGCTACACCCATCTTTTACATACAATTAATTTACAATACACATATACATGTCAGAGTTTTTATATTCTTCCAAAGATCTACCAAGAAATGCCGCAATACACCAGGGCAGAAGAAGACTGCTAAAGAGCAAACATGGATGTGTTTTTCTAAATGGTCAGTAAGTTTGTTTTGTAAATATTTTGTGAAGAAGAAAATGCATTCAGTTCGTTTATATGACCTCAATGAAATTTCGTGATTGACACTGAATGTAAAACTAAATTTAGTTTGTTTTTTTGAGAAAACTCCATAGAGCACCTTTAACCTACTGACGGCATGTTTCCACAGCTATGCATTACATTCTTCAAATGCACTGCTTCAGTTGGACATTGTTTACAAAGAGTTGCAGAAATCTTTAATGCTGAATTTAATTCAGGGTGGCGAAGAAGTCGCAGGTAGCTGTCATCAATGTGTCTTTTAACTCTGCTTGCAATAAAACACTGAGGCACTCTTATGTGTTTTCATACGCTCCATTTTATGTGTGTCACACATGTATACATCCAGGCCAGTGATTTGCACAGCACTGTCCTTACTTTAGTTCCACTCTGGAGCTTTTTTTTTTTTTTTTTTTTTTTTTTCCTTTTCCCCCTTT
>VUQI01008434.1:16063-47147 GCA_015106735.1 Paratilapia polleni | reverse complement strand
TTCTGTCTAACATTGTAGGGTCTTTACCCTAAAATATAAAGCGCCTTGAGGCGACTGTTGTTGTGATTTGGCGCTGTACAAATAAAATTGAATTGAATTGAATTGAATTCTAATCATTATGTCTGGAGGAAAACAGGCACCACTCATCACCTACCCAATACCATCCCAACGGTGAAGTATGGTGCTGGCAGCATCATGCTGTGAGGGTGTTTTTCAGCAGCAGGGACTGGGAGACTGGTCAGGGTTGAGGGAAAGCTGAATGGAGCAAAGTACAGAGATATCCTCAATGAAAATCTGTTCCACAGTGCTCAGGACCTCAGACTGGGCCGAAGGTTAACCTTCCAACATAACACTCTATCATCACTCTGACTTTAACCCTATCGAACATCTCTGGAGAGACCTGAAAATGGCTGTCTACTGACAGTCCACATCCAACATGACTGAGCTTGAGAGGATTTGCAAAGAAGGATGGCAGAAAATCCCCTAATCCAGGTGTACAAAGCTTGTTGTAATTGCTGCCAAAGGTGCATCAACTAAGTACTAAGTAAAGGGTCTGAATACTTATGCAAATGGGATATTTTAGTTTTGTCTTTTCAATAAATTTACAAAAAATTCTGTTTTCTTACTTACTTTCTGAACCCACTGTATGGCAAAGAATGATCCAGCCTACTGTCATCCATTATTGGTTTTATCTGCTGAACAGATAAAACAGTTAAAGTGTTTATCTGTCTGTTTTTTTTTAAATTCCTTTTAAAACTTCTAGATGATGTTTTTCAAACTGTTTTTATGTGTGTAAAACAGCTCACAACAACATGCTAATAACATTATTCCCATTATTTTTAGTTTTTGTTTTTTTTTTTTGTTTGTTTGTTTTTTATTTGTTTTTGCTTATTGATTAAGGTTTTGATTTTTATATACACTTGTATTTTGAGCATCTTAGTTCGTGTTGTATTTGAGTTCTTGTTACTGTTTTATGGAGTTTGTTACTTGTGCTTAGTTTCCTCAGTGTTTATTTTGTCTTTGTGTGTAGTAGTTATCCTTTGAGTTATTTCCTGTTTTAGTCTCATAGTTAGTTGTCTCCTGTGTCTTGTGCTTAGTTTTACTTCCTTCCCTGGCTCATTGTCTTGACTGTCTACACCTGTGTCTAGTTTGCTAAAGCCACCTCCACTTCCCTCATCACCTTGTGTGTATAAATAGTCCTGTCTTCCCCTCACTCTTCATCACAGTGTCTGGGTTTCCTAGTGTGTTTCCCTCCATGTACTCCTGACAATATTTTGGATTGCTGCTGGTTTGCTTTTAGGTTTTGTGTTTTTGTTTTTTGGTCAGCCTAAATAAAATGGCTTGCTTTCTGTTCCCTCAGCCTGCCTGTATCCTGCATTTTTCATTTTGCATTTAAAAGATCCAAACAGTCTACATACCGTGACATCAACTGTCTGACTAATCCTGATGCAGTAACTCCAATTTTTGGCTTGTCTTTCTCAAATATCTTCTAGGTTGTTTGTATTGCTGAATGTTGTCACTCTTTGTATCATTTTCTTTTACGGGCTTTTCTAAACCCCAACAGTATGCCTGCAGTTTATTCCATACAATATTAACCAGTGCTTATTGACACAATTTAAATTTGTCTTTTTTTTTATTATGTAAAGAAAATGCACTGTAATGTACACTATGAACAGACTCTGCAATTGTTAGTCTATTAATATTTATATATTATTTTTAGGACAGTGAATAGAGTTTATTCAAAAGCCTGAGTCATTTATGTGGTTGCTGTACCTTACTGTTTTACTGGATGGAATAACTGGCATTTCTCCTCAGGAATAAGAACCATAAATAATTTCTGTGTGCAGTGATGATTAGTAGAATCACTTCAGGCCAGTCTGGAGACCAGTTGGTGGTAAATTGCTTAATAGAAGGCTCTGTATTTTACAAGCAGTCATGATTCAGTTCAGCAAGGTGTCCAGAAAGGGTTTGGGGCTAGGACAAATATATGGCAGACCCCCCTGCTTTCTCCCAAATTCAGCTTTCTTCTGTTTCCAGTGAGTCTGCCCCAAACTTCCAACACTTAAACATTCGGTAGGGAAAAAAATACCTCATCTGATTCCATTCTGCTAAGACTTTACCTACAAAAAATATGAAAAAAATCCCATTTCCTGGCAGACTCCAGCAAATGGAACAGGAGCCAGGAAAGCTGCTTTTGATTCATGCTAAATTGCACTCTCAACACAGAACAGTATTCCTGTCGGTTTTTCATCCTTTTCACACTGGCCCTACTTCACATTCACACATACAGAACATATACACACCCACCTACCCTAGTTTCAAAGAATGTGTAGCCAACCGACGTATACACGCTCTGCATTCAGAGAAACACCCTAATTTTATGTTTAAATTCAGAGTTCAGCATCTATTTTTAGATGTGTTGTACCCCTTCCCTGCATTGGCACCACCCTATTATGTCATAAATCCTGGCTCACAGTCACAGTCACAGTTCCTGCTTTTGTTGTGGAGTTGCATTCAGAGTCACTATGTGCATGCATATTTTTGATTCTAGCAGTTAGTCCCTTTTAAATAAAGTCAGCATCCTCTATTATTTTATTACTATTTCGAAGCTCCTCTTTAACTGTGAATGCTGTTCATTCTTTAAGAGGAATTAAAACATTTTAGTCAAAATAAAAGCAGAACAATTTCTTTTTAACATGAGATTCAACAAACTTATGCCAAACTCCAGATGTCATACGTAACCATAAAATCTAAAGTTTTAAAGTGTATTTGATAATGGTTCCTTTATTATGCAGTCAGGGCTTTGATCGCTTGGCCATTTGTTCACATGAGAACTTCAGGTTTGTTATCCTGGAAAACCTCACTTGAAGAATGACTTTTGCAGAGTTACTTTTCCCTCTTAATGGTTTTTTAACGGCAAGTTTCTGTATGGGCCATTTCAGCTAGTTCATTTGTGGCATGCTTCATAATGTCGTATTGTGGGAAGTTGGAAGAGTTTTCTGCAGATCATTCACACCTACCAATCATAACTGTCATCCAAGGAATGCTCTTTATTCTTTTTTACCTTCTGGTTCAGCTATTTTCAGCAGCTCAGCTACAGAGGCAGATTTTTATTCATAAATGCTCTGGAAACAGAATTTAAAATTGATCCACTCTTTCTTCTTTTTTGGTTGGTGCTTTATTGATGCATGAAGCATCTCTTATTTAAGAACAGGTTTGACATGAATGACATAAAATCAGCAGTGGAAGGATAAAGAGCTTTTTATCAAATTCACTTAAAATGTAGAGGCATTTTATTTTTAAATTCAGTTGAAATTCTGTGATAGTGATTTATTCTATGTGTATAACTATCATGCTTGTATGTCTTGGGGCTGTGAAACATTTTTACTGTATTGTTTATGTACTGTTTGCTCACAGTATTTCGAGAGTATGAGCATCAAAGTGACCAAATTCTTGTCTACATGACACTTCAACTTAACAACAAAGCTTGTGTTTTGAGTTTTTGCCTAAAACATACTTTTGATTTACTTTCTTTTTAGTTATATTGATTGCTTTTTAGAATGTGCAAAGCCGCTATGGTTACATTTTTGAGATTCTTTTAGCTACCAAAAAAAAAAATTCTTATTTGCAATCCATTTACTAGAAAGACACTCCCACACTCCAAAAAGGCCTAAAACAGAAACGGAGACAACCAACACTGATGGCAGCTAAGTGTTTCCCCAGTAAGTGAGCTATAACAGTTGAAAACAATTAGTAAGTTTATCTGTAATTTGTTGTCAGTTTCAAGGTTCATGATTTTTATTTGACTTAGACCCTCAGATATACCATTGGAACCTGCCTGGCACAATTGGATATAAGCAGAGGACTGCGTCAGTAGGAACTGAGTGAACCTGTGTAGACTTCTATGGTGGCAATGAGTGAAAATTAATGTAGCATTTAGAATTGTGTAAACATGCCTTTCATCCCATTAAGGAATGGAAATGGCAACATTGTTGGCCATGGTAAATGTTATATTGTTTAAAGCAAGGGTGTCAAATATACAGCGATTGGGCCATAACCCGCTTGACAAAGGATCAGATCTGGCCCACTAGATGGCTTTGCAAAGTGTAAACACTGAAGAGGAGAGGGGGAATAATTTTAGGCATATCGCTATATTTTGAACCAGGAAGCACCGTGTTGAAAGAATGGATCACGTTATGAGAGCTGTTGTCTAAACTGTTCATTTTGTCTGGGATAGTGGTCTGACTCATCATTCTACAGCATTCTTACTGACAAAAACATTACCTAAGGCATGCCATAACATTTTGCAATGACATTACAGTGAAAGTAAAAAAAAAACAAAAAAAAAAACAGGCTGTTCATTGTTTTGTAAAAGGGTGGTTCATTACATGTGAAATTTTTAAAAATGCACTTGTACATAAAAAACTTTTTATAGGTTTTTATGTTTCTGGGGTACCGAAACATGGCCTCCTCAGACAACAAACTACAAGCTCATTTTCATTAAAACGAATCATCCTCCGACCTGGACTTACAGCACTGGTCTCCAAATGCCGCTGGCTCTGAGACGAGTGTGCAGAAAGTCCAACACCAAAAAACATAATACATAGATATTTCTTCACTCACATACCTTGTGGTTTCAGTAAAATCACCTTACATTTCAGGGGTATCCTGTTAATTGTTGATCATACTACCATGCTACATAAACATGTGCTTCTGAATGTGCTTCTTTTTCTTTAAATTAAAAAAATTATGAAATAACTAATACAGTGAACATTAAATAGTATTTCTTCATAAGCCACTTTTGTCTAACTGCCGTTTCACAGCCAGCTGCACATGGAGACCAGTGCTGTTAGACCCGGTTGGAGGATGACTTGTTTTAGTGAAAACAAGCTTGTGCTGTAGTTTGTCTGCCTTAATGATATGACTGGAAAGAGGTTTTATTGGTCTTTGAATACCATTTTGTATGGGTTATTGATACCAGGAGTTCAAATATATTAATCTTTTTCCAGCTTAATCTTGAAAGGTGAAGTGCTCCAAGTTTATTTGAGAATTTCAACCCCCCTGCCCTCACCCAGCCCCTGATTTTTTTTTTTTAACCTTCAATGTCCCTAATATGTCATTGTAGAAATCTGATTTAAAAAATGCTCAATAAATTTGATGACTTTGACCCAAAATAAGATTTGAAATGCTTCTTTACCCCCCGATTATACTATCCATATGCATAAAGTTTTGCAACAGTATGGCTTAATTTACAGCTCAATCTAGTGTGCTAGCATGATTAACGTCTCTAGCTATTTCACATTATGTAAAAGTGCCTTACCTCTACCTTCACTATGATAATTAGCTTTTATGCCTCCATGATATAGTTGACCTTGTCATGACTCTCAAATGTGCACTTGTGTCAGTGCAACAACAACAACAGTATTGGCTTGTTGATTTCCCAGTTTGGCTGTTACAGTATAAGATTTCTCTTTGGAGGGCTGCGATGGCATAACCGTCATCTTTAGCATTACAGAATTCGCCCATAGTTTTTTCTTCAGGATTCTTTGCCATGTCTCTGCCTATGTGTCTAAACATATTTTCAAGTATTTGCATAATGCTAAAAAAATGTTTATCATATTTTGTCTTTGTGGTCAGCCACTGAAAAAACTGGATCCCAACAATACTGTGAATGTAGCTCTTATCTACTCAAAGTGTTTAACACCATATTTTACACCTTCACCTCCATTGTATAACATATATCAATTCACATCTTTTGTGTTTGTTTCCAGCTGCCAATGCTGAGCTTCAGCTACAATGAACAATGGCCTGTTTAGTGAGAATGTCACAGGAGGGTCACTGCTCCACACTTTAAGAGGCGTACATCCTGAACATTACCTAATTCCTGCTCAGGGTTACCCAAACATGGCCTCCTCTGTCATACATTCATTTGATCTGAGAGTAGCTGCAAGATTTGTCTGTTTCTGTTTCTGCTGCTTGATATATGATAATCCTTCTCAGGTAATGCACTGGGGCCAATTTCTTATTTACAACTACTTTTTTTTTTTTTTTTATGTTAACCATAAATGTCAAGCTCCTGGAGACAGTGAGTCGGGGAGGTCCTGCCAGGACAAAAGCATGTTGTCCAGACTCAGTCTAGAGCATAGGTACATTAAATCATTATTTTTCAGACAGGAAATATCTGCCATTGGACATTTTGCCTGTAAAATGTGTTTTTAAGATGAAATGATTCCTGCCTGGCACAGCTGAAGTGTTTTTACACTCATCTATTCAATGTTAGAGCTTCTCTCTAGTGAAAACTTTACATGTTGTTCATCTGATGATTAATCCGTGTCTTTGATCAAGGCCTGCTTAGATGTGATTCAGAGTGATTCAGAAAGCAAAAAAAAAGTCCAGAGCTTTAGTCTTTGACCTGACCATATGCAGAGCCCACCACATTAGCGTTTTTCTCTTGGCAGAAGTTAATGGTGAGGTGCCTGACGCTCTGCAGTAGCCCTGTGTTTGAGGCTCTAGGGAAGAGGGGTGGGCTTCTTACTCCTTACTCACCCCCCAAACCACAAGCTGCTCAATGTCTGATGCCCCCCTCTCATCTGACCTCAGAGGCAGCTCCCAGGCCAGTTGGATGTGGCTTGAAACCCCACACAGTCACCAATTCAATTCAATTCAGTTCAATTCAATTTTATTTATATAGCGCCAAATCACAACAACAGTCTCTTCAAGGCGCTTTATATTTTAAGGTAAAGACCCTACAATATTAGACAGAAAACCTCAACAGTCAGACAACCCCCTATGAGCAAGCACTTGGGAACAGTGGGAAGGAAAAACTCCCTTTTAACAGGAAGAAACCTCCGGCAGAACCAGGCTCAGGGAGGGGCAGCCATCTGCCGCCACCGGTTGGGGGTGAGGGGAAACAGTGTCACCACCAGTGACCACCACCACTCTCACGTCCCTGACCTATCACCCAAAACATTACCATAAACTGCTGCCCAGCTGCCAAGCAACACACACATCTGTGCTTAGAGACATACTCTGCACTGCTCAGCCATGTAAAGATAGCTTTGTCTTAGGGCAGAAAGTGGAGCTGGTGGAGAGGGAGAAGCGCTCTCGCTTATACATTTTACACGCGACGTAAAACCTACTGTGGTGTTGTACATTCTGTGGCTTGGGGCGCTGCCCATGGAATGCACTCCTGCCCGCTGCATCAACTACTGTGCAATATTTGAGGCTGATGAAAAATGTGCCCGCCAGTGTGTGAACCATTTTATAACATGCCACAAGCCAGCGTGCTCCACGTCCTTTTACTCACTTGACAAATCATGCCGTTTTGCATTGCCTCAGCCCCTGCGAAAATTGAAGAATCAATAGAGGTCTGATGGAGAAGACCACACACACATGGTGTTACGGTAATGACGGGCTGAGTCTGTTTGTTTGCACAAGCGAAGAGCAGGCTCAAATCATTAATGAGTGCTTTGCGTCCAGCGTGTAACCACAGCTAAGCCAGTGGGTCAACAAGGTAGGCCAGACTAACCACTGTGTGTATGTGTGTGTGTGTTTGAGAGAGCGGGAGAGAGTGACAGAGAGGTCTATACATGTTTTTGCATCTCCTTGAAAAGTAAAAAAAAAAAAAAAAATCAAATTGAAATATCTTGCTATTAAAATTTGTATTGCTCCTATCTTTCTCTTGATGTGTTTATTGCTCTATAAGGGCTCATTATAATGTTTCTATATTTAACATAATGATACGTTTACTTGTGCTCGGACACACAAATGCAGTTTTGTTTTCCCAGTGAAAAATATATCTGAGACATTTCAGTGTGAATATTGAAACACTAAAAACAAAAATAAAAAAGCTTCACTTGAAATTTCCAAATCGTTATAATGCACGGTGTTAGCCAAGTGCACTTCACCAACTCAAAGCTGATCCATTTACTGTAAATGAGCTTGTCTCTGTTGGTTTCCTGGCCAATTACTGTACAGTGAACTTAGGTCTTATATTTATTTATCCATAGGTTATTTTAAATGGACTGCACTCAATGCAGAGGCCTTGTTGAACGGTCTTGTCCTCCCAGCCTGCCCTGGGACATGCTAGCAGTGCTTGGCAGACAGACACGGATGCTGAAGGCAGCCTCTGGACAGCTTTATCCTGAGTCGAGCGAGGCCACCCGCTTCGTTCTCACCAGGGCACAGTGACTGGCACGGCATTCCCAGGCTTCAGTTTTCACCTCTCAATTTTCTGCTTTTCTGAGAGAACCAGAGAACACTGAACACTGTTTGAAGCCCAGAGACCATGAGAGGATATCAAAGTTAAACAGAGAATAGGAAAGCTCAAATGTGGTATAATACATTATTTGGCAAGTAATGCTTTAAAATTCCTGTAAGATGATTATTACGTGGATTAAATATATAGTGGTGATTCTTAGGGCCAGGTTACAGTTTTCAAGGCGTGCTGTCCCAACACATCAGAAATCAAGTGTGTTTATGCACATACTAAATGGACACATGGGAAGGCAGAGTGTTACATAGAGAGAGAGGAGAAGGACTTATTGTTTAAATTTGGGGATAATGGAGCAGGTTTTCAGATAATCTTTTTGTGCAACAACAAGGTGCTGGAAACATTCCTCAGAGATTTTGGTCCATAGTGACATGACAGCATCACACAGTTGTTGCAGATTTGTCAGCTGCACATCCATGATGTGAATCTCATATTCCACCACATCCCAGCTCTATTGGATTGATATCTGGTGACTGGAGGCCATTTGAGTACAGTGAACTCACTGTCATGTTTAAGAAAAAAGATTTGAGCTTTGTGACATGGCACGTTATCTTGCTGGAAGCCGCCATCAGAAGATGGGTACACTGTGATCATAAAGGGATGAACATTGTCAGCAATAACACTCAAAATGTGGTGCTTAAACAATGCTCAGTTGGCACAAAGGGGTCCAAAGTGTGCTAAGAAAATATCCCTCACACCATTACACCATCACCACCAGCCTGAACTGTTGACACAAGGCAGGATGGATCTGTGCCAATTGTTGACCCTGCCATCTAAATGTCGCAGAAATCGAGACTCATCAGACTAGGCAGCATTTTCCCAATCTTCTATTGTCCAATTTTTGTGAGCTTCAGTTTCCTGTTCTTAGCTGACAGGAGTGACAACCGGTGTGGTCTTCTGCTGCTGTAGCCCATCTGCTTCAAGTTTTTATGCGTTTATAGATGCTCTTCTGTATACCTTGGTTGTAACGAGTGGTTATTTGAGTTAGTGCTGCCTTCCTGTCAACTTGAAGCAGTCTGACCATTCTCCTCTGACATCAACAAGGCATTCACCCAGAGAACTGCCGCTCACTGGATATTTTCTGTTTTTCAGACCATGCTTTGTAAAATCTACCATCTGAGGCCTCAGATCAGTCCCTCTGACACGAACAACCATGCTGCATTCAAAGTCACTTCTTCCACATTCTGATGCTCAGTTTGAACTTCAGCAGGTCTTCTTCACCATGTCCATATGCCTAACTGCATTTAGTGGCAGCCATGTGATTGGTTGATTAGGTATATTGCAATGATCAGTAAGAAAAATAAATGTTGCTGTAGTCCTATCTAAGATCAGTTTTGAGAGAAGCATTTGCTGTTACCTTACAAGGCAATCCAAACATAAGGATATTCAAATAATAATAAAATAAAAGAACTGAGTTAGCTCAAGAGCAATAAAGAAATAACTCAACATGGCTGTTGGAAGACAAATTTCAGAAGAAGCCAATTCATTGTCAGACTCAATATTGCTAAACGGAAAATGGATGTGATAAGTTATTTATTGGTAGGTTTCAGTATTAGGTCTTCAGCAGACCTAGCTATAAAAGTATCTATTAATTCTGCAATGTTAAATTATGGGATTTGTTGTTTTATTGAAAATGCTTTCAAGTTTGTTTATAAGCCTAAAATAGTCAAATGTGGTGAACAGTGACATCATGTCCTTTTACTGACAACCACATCTTTTGTTACTGGGGTTTTCAACTAACACAGACAGACAAACATGTAAAATTACATGAGCTCAGTCATCTAAGTATTGAGACACAATAAATGACAGCAGCAGTAATAAATGACTAAATGAGAGAGGACATAGTTCATGGATACAGTATTTATGTCCCTGTAGAGCTCCACAGATGAGCAGATTTATAAAATACTGTAGCCTAACAAAATTAACTGGAGACCAAAGTCAAGCAGGTAAAATAAAACTACAGTGGTTTTAATGTTACATAATATAGATGTTAAAGTTTACACAGACATAAAATTGCAACTTTGTATACATTTGTAAAATCATAAACATTCTGTCCATTGAGCTATCGTGTGTGTGATAGTATTGAGAGCAGTTTGGGGTGATAGTATTTCAATACAAGCCACAAGCCAATGTCTCATTTATAAATTGGTCCTTTAAAGTTGTTAGTTATAGTCCCTTTAAATCTTTACGAGGCTTATGTTTAGAAGTGTTGCGGTCTTTCTTTGACCTTCAGTTGATGAAACTTGTTCTGTAATTCAGCATTTTTCAGAAAGATTCATACAGAGAAAAATATCTCCACCCTCTGAGCAAAAACTCTAAAATAACTTTTCCTTTCATAAATCGAAAACATGTGTTCGGCCTTGATGATGTAAATGTTCAGAAGTGTTAATTTACTAATGAACAGTGAGTCCATTAGACATTCGATTACATACTCTGGGCAGGAGGTAAATCAACACTGCGTCTAATTCAAACATGGGCTCTGGCCAGGCAGCTTGTTTTCTGTCCGACTGTGGTTTTCCAACAGTCTAAATCCATGAAGCGGATTTGCTCACAACAGCCAACATATTTCTCCAATCTGCATCCCCTTGTAAAGCAAAGGAAGGAAGGCAGCGCTCACAACTGTTTGTTTTGTGCTGCCCACAGTCTCACAAACCCTGTAACATAAGGCCGGGCTTTCATTGCCTCTCCACTGCATGAGCAAAAGGGAATTTGTTTTTAAAAGTTTGTTTTGTAAGAATTATAAATAAAGCAACACTAATTTAGACCTAGATCCCCTTTCTCTCAGTTGGGGTATGGCTTGTGTGGGTGGCTTTGGAAATACTGAGGCAAGCTGAACATGTTTATGTTACACTGTCCCCAAGGAGAGTTGAGCTTTGTGGTGCAGATGGATTACAGGGGGAAAAGAGCTGTTGTAGATGCTTAAAGTTCAGTGTTAATGGTGGGAGTGAAGTGGCTGTGTAGGTGTGATGTGTTCATTTCACAGGTTGCTGGCATTTCTGTACACGTCAGTAAAGGGAACGGGGGGATTCCCGCCCCTGCCCAAAAGGGTGTTTTGCAGAGTTTAAAGGTACAGATTTTAAAGTTGCACTAATCTATATTTCATGTTCACAGTGGATCCTATCCTATGTGAAAAGGAATGCCTATAATGAGCCCACAGGGAAATACAACCTGAGCGTTTTTGCACTTTTTAGCGCATTGTTTTTGTTTTACCACCCAGTTCAATCTCGCCACTCTCATCGGTGCTGTTTTCAGTGCCGTGTTTTTCAGTCTTGAAAACCTACTTTACTTAGCAACTAGGGAGTGAATATACTAGAATATTTATTAGCTATAAAACTGAATATCTTCCTGTTTCCAGTGCTAAGATGAGCTAACTATGTTCATATTTACCAGTGATTTTATTTCATTCTTGGACCGTGAATAAATAAGCACAATTGCAGTTAGATTTACCATGTGCTGCTAAACACAGCTCTAATGCTAATATATCTCAGGGTTCATCCATGTTTTTGCTTTAAAATGTCTAACTTCAACTACATATACTCCAATGTTTTAGACCCCCTAAAACAGAGACTTTTAGCTGTTTCAAGCTAAAAGTCTCTGGCATTTTGTTTTACTGTGAACATGCAAAAACGTTTACAAAAAAATAGACTTTTGGAAATGATGACACTGACATCCATGTTCCCCTCCTGATTGGTCTTGTCAGTCACATAAATCAAGCCAAATCATTATAGCTAGGATCTAATACCTTTTGCGTCTTCAACTTTTTTGTGTGGGTCCATCTTTTCCATAGCCCTCGCTTCTTCTGACAATTGATATAGCTCCCAGTACCACTCTAACATGCCACAGGCTTGTACGTGTGTTTTACTTTTAGTCCCAGTTACACCTCATCATCAGTCCAAACAAATACATCTCTTGTCTTCATTTTACTTTTTATGTTCTTCCTTGTGTTTTCTACATGATACGATAGACAGAGTAAAAGATGCACATAGCTACTGTGACGTCACCAGTTGTTTAGTGAAGTCCCATTATGAATCTATGAGCTGAGTGTTTTCATCATTTTTGGGAAACTGGAAATGATGAATGAAGGGTGGAAGTGACTGTGAGGCCGAGAAAACCTCACACTCTTTGTCAGAATTGACAAACCATTAGCCAGTGAGCATACGGTGTATTTTATTCAGCGACTGAGCCCATAAAGTCATTGGGAAAGTGTTTACTGAGGTCACAGAGCGAGAGAGCCGGACGTCTTTTTGTAACCAGTTCAGTCACCCCCCTGCTGGCCATTATATAAGATGCATGTTTAATGCACTTCCACTTTGATTTTGTTTCTTCAGACCAGGAAGCTGTGTCTATCTTTTATACTGTCTTTATATTGTTTGAAAACTGTGCTAAATTGCTCATCTGAATGGAAAGTAAAAATATACAGTATTTGTGTGGATGTAGCTTCAGTGTTTCCTCAATGTTTAAATAGGCAACTCTTTGCAAAAATGTCAACTTGCTATCCTGGCCAAGCTATCTAGTGGCCAAATAATATGTAAATATAGGCTTAAAGATGGGACAGTGGGGGAGAAACACAGTAAAAGATGTCAGTGGATTTATTTTAACACCTCCACAGCTGTAGATATCTGTTCCCAATCAGAACTTTTCTTGTAAGAGCACACCAGCTCTCCTGTACAGTAATGAACCACAGTGAGAGTTGGCCTATGCTGTTTGGATGGGAGCGTGTGTGTGTGTGTGTGTGTGTGTGTGTGTGTGTGTGGGCAGGCATGCCTGAGGTTGCTGAGCCTCAGCCTTCCCCTCAACATTAATAAGGACTTCCTTCCTACCAGACAGTCAAACACCTGATCATTTACCAAGGAGGACATGCCCACGCATCCCTCAGAGCTGGCAGCCTTCAGCCTCTAATAAGGATCAGTCTGTGTTCTTTAGCTGCCCATCAATCAAACTGTTCACATGCTGGACATCCATACACAAATCATGTGTTCTCTCTGTACTCCACCCCTGATGTGTGAGAGTGTGTTTGTGTGTTAAGTTTAGACTTAGATATCATGGGTGGCGACTATATCCAGGGAGACAGAGCAAGAAATAATCCCACTCATACGCGGACCACTTCAAAACTCCAGTTGGCTTCTTATAAAAATGTTGAGCCAAAATACACTAGGTGAAATGTGCATTTTTATGATGTGCATAACCTCTTATTTCTCCTCCTTAAATATCAAGTTTTGAAATGTTTTTTCCATAATTGAATTAGAGTGGCTAGTCACAACTGACTCAAGACTCAGAAGCAGTCAAAAAATCACTTTGCTAGACTGTTTGCTGAACAGAAAATTGTCCTGTTTGCAGAGTTAATGCTTTTAACTGTAATCAGTATTACTCTAAAAGTCAGAAGTGAATTATATCAATCAAATTTTCACTTGATATTGATAACTACATCACTGGCTGTCATGAATCTTGTTTTGTTGAGGTTAGAGTTTCAGGGTTCATATTCTGTCAGGATACCTCCAACAACGGTTCAGCAGTGAGTTTGTGCTCAGCAGTCAAAGCAGGGAACAAAATATCCTTCATCTTAAATGGAAACCTACTGTTCATAACTGGTTCAGCCCGGGAGTTTATTATAGTGCAACTCTGCATAACTTACTCATTCAAATGTGATTATTACAGATCAACCAAACATCATCTGGTCTTTATGTTCTGTACCCAGCAGAATCAACAGATGCTGAACTCAATGATTACTTTCTTCTTGTGTTGCAAAACAGGCCGTGTGGGATCAAATAATTGGGCATAGGTTTTTATGTTTCCTAATATCTTGCTGTTACATAACAAAACCTCTAGGATTTTTCCTGAGAACTGTAACCAACTATAGTAGTTGAGATACTAAAACTTTAGTTTTTGCAGTTTTTTGCAAGTTTTTTTGTGTTCTACAATTTAAGTCTGCAACTATGCATTATCTACATTATCTGTATTCTGCTGGATTTATTTTTTCACTTTAAATTTCCCTTAACTCATGATTTATTTAAATAACTTGTTTCATTTCACCAACTGTCCAAACCCCAAAGATTTCAGTTTATTGTCAAATATAACAAACAAAAGCAACAGTTTTTCACTGGAACTGACCAATCTACCAGTTTCCCTGATGACTGGTTTACTCTTTCATTTGCAATCTGCAATATAATGTTGCACTGAGTTAATGTAGTGCTATCAACTCAATGTAATGCTAATTATGAAGCACAGATGGAACAGTTCACATTTACCACTGTTTACATGTATCAAAGAATAATGTAGCCTACTGTAATCCGTGGATGGATACCATACCATTAGCTAAAACAGTATTAGCGTGTTATTCCTTTTTAAATGTCTTTATAGTATTTTCAAGCTAGTTTTATATGTGTAAAATGGCTAATGGCAACAGTAGACTAAGATATATCACCTAACTTGACAGTTAGCTAAGCAAGCAGCCTCACCTGAATACACCTGATGTGCCAGTGCAATGCAATTGCAATGCCAAACTGAGTGCAAGAGATGCTGTTTAATACTTTAAATATTACAAAGAAATATATAAAGTAGTTTTAGTAAGTTTATTGTAAACCGCAGTAGCTCCTGACAGAGAAACCAGCTGCTATTAAAAATGACCAATGAAATTAAATTTTTGCACTTTATGCTGATCATTTTGTTTCAATAAAAGTGCTTGTGACACAGTGCTTTTGTAGAAAATACAGAGACACATATACTCACCAGACATTTCATTAGGTACACCTGTTCTACTGCTTGTTAACACAAAAATCTAATCATCCAATCACATGGCAGCAACTCAGTGCATGTAGACATGGTCAAGACGACCTGCCGAAGTTCAAAGCGAGCATAAGAATGGGGAAGAAAGGTGATTTAAGGGACCTTGAATGTGGCATGGTTTTGATGTTAGACAGGCTTGTCTGAGTATTGCAGAAATTGCTGATCTGCTGGGATTTTCCCACACAACCATCTCTAGGGTTTACAGAGAATGGTCAGAAAAAGAGAAAATATCCAGTGAGCTGCAGTTCTCTGGGCAAAAATACCTTGTTGATGCCAGAGGTCAGAGGAGAATGGCCAGACTGCTTCAAGCTGATGGGAAGGCAGCAGTAACTCAAATAATCATCTGAATGCATATGTCAAATCTTGAAGCAGATGTGCTACAGCAGCAGAAGATCCCACCAGGTACCACTTCTGTCAGTTAAGAACAGGAAACTGAGGCTACAAAATTGGACAACAGAAAATTGGAAAAATGCTTCCTGGTCTCATAAGTCTCAGTTTTTGCTGTGACATTTGGATGAAGGGGTCAGAATTTGGCGTAAATAATATGAATGAATGGATACAGTCTGCCTTGTATCAATGGTTCAGGCTGGTAATGGTGTAATGATGTGGGGGATATTTTCTTGTCACAGTTTAGGCCCCTTAGTAATTGAGTGTTGTTTAAATGTCACAGCCTACCAGAGTATTGTTGCTGTCCATTTCCATCGCTTATGACTACAGTGTATCCATCTTCTGATGGCTGCTTCCAGCAGGATAATCTGCCATGTCACAAAGCTCAAATCATCTCAAACTGGTTTCTTGAACATGACACTAAATTCACTGTACTCAAAGGGCCTCCAGAGTCACCACATCTCAATCTAATAGTGCACCTTTGGGATGTGGTGGAATGGAGGATTCACATCATGGATGTCCAACTAACAAGTCTGCAGTAACCGTATGATGCTATCATGTCAATATGGACCAAAATCTCTGAGGAATGTTTCCAGCACCTTGTTGACTCTATGCCATGAAGAATTAAGGCAAAAGAGGGTCCAACCCAGTATTAGTAAAGTGTACCTAATAAAGTGTCCATGAGTGTATATTGCCATTCAGACTAAAAATATTGAGATATGATACTTTTTTTTCCCCACATTGGCCAACCCTATCCTGTAGCTGCCGTTTCAGTAAAATATTCCTCTTAACTTCAGGTTTGGTAGTTGCTCTTGAAACCACAAAACTCAGTTGCCCTATCAAAGACAAACAGCACAAATCTTTACTAAGCCCAATTTCCATAATGTAGTTTCTTTTTGAATATCCCTCTGTGTGGGTTTTCCACAAATTTAAGCCCCGCTATTCTGCAGCGCAAAGGTTCTTAGTTCTGTTTGATTAGGGCAACACACAGGAGGTCCACTGCCATGGTGTTTTCTTTACCTGGGCCCATAACTCTTAAAAACACACAAACACTTGGGTTGTAAATGACCTGTTCATCACACAGTGACAGGAGAGGTGATTCTGGACTCTTGGTGGGCCAGGTGTGCAGATCAGGACAGCTGTGCCGTGCCAAGACCTGTTGGCATGGCGACGCGGGACCGTGGAAAGTTCTGGAATCTGTCGCTGTTGGCAGAGCTGAGCTTCTGAGCAGGACTGGTGTTGGCTTTGCCTCCAGCTGTTTCTTTACAGACATGCTGAACGCCAGCTAGAGCAAGGGGCCAAGATCAGCCCAGCGAGTCTGGCCACACACAGGACACTTATACACACGCACACAGGCACCCACAGTTATACTACACGCTCACACAAACAAACACACACGCATTTGCTGCAAGCTGCCAGTCTTTGCCAGGACAACAAAATGCAGCAGATCTGTTAAAGCTCATAGCCTTGTCATTGCTATTTATTTTTTTATTTAAAATGTAGCTTGTTTTATATGCTATTTGACCTTTTTTTGATCTCTTTCCATCCAACCATCCACTTTCTTAACTGTGGTTTGTGCATGGGGGGGTTACTATGTCAATCACAGTGACTGCTTCCCATTGTTAATTATTCTTAGCTACTTTTTATATAGCTTTATCTGTGTTGTTTGGATTTCTGTTCTTTTTAATTTGTGGGCTTTTTAGCTTTTATTGAGGCAGGACAGTGGAGAGAAGAGAGGAAAGCTGGAAGAGAGAGCAGAGGGAAGACATACAGCAAATGGCCTTGGGGTGGATTCAAGCCCATGACTCTGCAATAGCCTTACAGCATATGAGTCATCCACTCAACCCAGTGAGCTATACTGGTGCCCCATTTGGATTTCTCTAACCCTCATTTGTTTTGTTAATGGTTCTTTTGGTGTCAGATGAAATCACATCTGCTTATTCTCAATTACTTACTGATGCTTCTTTGCTTTGTATTCTTACTTTCTAATATTTCTTGCAATTTTTTGTGGACCTTTTTATGTTTTTTTTCCTTATTTTCTGTCATATTTATATGCTGTTTCACTGGTTGATGCTCATATTCAACGTGGCCAAAAGCTCAGACAGCTCTAAAGAAGCTGTTTCAGCAGTTTTTTTTCTTCTCTTAGATCTATATGATGTCAGTGAGAGTTACATTTCTAATATGGTCATCTCAGGAGCAGCCAGTCAGAAGAAAGTTAGCTTAAAGGTAGGGTGGACTGAAAGGGAGAGGAGCCAAAGCAGTTTGTTTCAGTGAATGAACTGGAGGGGCTTCATAAATACCCAGAACAGCCACACTGATCATTTTATTAGAGTTTAAATAATTTGGACTCACTTTGAACTCTTAGTGGTACCTCAGTGCTTGTAGCTAATGACAAAATGTCAGGATGTGATTTTTATGCTCTTAAAGGGAGAGGTGCGACTACAGCTAATTTCATACAGAGAACGAGCCGAGGTGCTGCAGAAATGCCCATTATAAGATAAATGAGGATTGTTTTGAACTGTTTTTTACTGTTACCAAGGAAATATATGACTCTTGAGATTAAAAATCTCTGTTACAGCAGTGTCCTGGCCAAGATAGAGAGCGGTTCAATTAGCACTGGTTACACTGACTAAAAATACACAAAATAAGTACACACATATACCCTGCAAAGCTAAGGAAAGTGAAATATCAGAAAAAGTAATTGTCACAGTCATCTCAGGCCAAACAGGGGCAGTAATATTTAGGCTGAAGTAACTGTCTCCAGGTAATTTAAAATGACTTTAAATTGACTGTGAATCATGCAAAGCTACTGTAGTAGAGTCCAAGAATAAAAATATGGTCCCGGAAATGAGCATAATAGGTACCCCTTTAAATATTTATTCAAATTGTTATATTGAATTGTTTTTGAAACTGTAAAGCACTTTGACTTTCTTTTGAGCTAATCTTATACATGATGGCATAAAGTACTTTAGTCAGCCTCTGTTTTTAAATGTGCTGTATGAAATATGTATGAATAACAGACAACAACACATTAATGACTTGAAATCATACATTTAAACACTATTCCAGTTAGATTTGCAACACTGAAATCTTCTATATTCAAATATTCATATAAATGTTACTTTCACTCTGTGACCAAATACACACAGTTGTACCTTTCCATGTCTAACTAATCATAATGTGACAGTATATTACACAGTGCTGTAATGTTCCCACTGTTGCCACACACTATCAGTGGTGCTTGAAACCTTCGATTGAAGTACCTTTGAAGGTGGTGTCAGTGAATAATTGCTATGTTGAAATGGCCCCACCACAGAAAAATAAACTTGCCATCTTTTGTTTTCCTTGTGTGGTCGATGGTAATTCATTGAGTAAAGAGAAATGGGAGGGAATTCTTTTGAGGCTCTTGTTTGCTAATTCATTACCTTCTCAAGACCGGGAAAAGTGGCTGCGGAAATTAAAATTTATTGAAAACTATTCCAGTGGTAAAGTTCGCTGTGTTTCTTGGAGAAAGTTTTGGTCAATGAGGAGCTGACCTGCTTTTGTGGCTGTGCTCTGAGGAGGAATGTGTAGGTTTTGTGGCCGATGGAAACCTGCAGTAGGAGGAACTGGTAGTACTGGCAACATATAGACTGATCAGCAGTCTTTCATGTTTAAAATGAAAACACTGGGATTCTTGTTCGTGTAGGTAAGTGGCCAATATTTTGCCAGCAGAGTATTACATCAAGTGCCAAACTGACTAAGTGAATTTGTCGTATCAATGATGCATTATTTACTTTCACTATCTGACCTTCAGAATCATAGGCTTCAGCCTAGACTCTTAATCTGACAGAGAGATATGCTTTACTGAACAACAAAAGAAAAGTCTGCTCAGTTTCTATAGTACATTACAGGTATAATAAACAATATGTAGACAAAAGTACTGGGCCACACCTTTTAATCTTTGAATTCAGGTGTTTTCAGTCCCATTTCCACAGGTGTATAAAATCAAGCATCTAGCCATGCAGTCTGCCTTTACAAACATTTGTGAAAGAATGGGTCATTCTAAAGAGCTCAGTGCATGGGAGCGTGATACTGTAATAGGTACTGTAATAGCCACCATTGCAACATGTCACTTTGTGAAATTTCTTTCCTCCTTGATATTCCACGATCAGCTGTAAGTGTTATTATTGCAAAGTGGAAGTGTTTAGGAACCACAGCAACTCAGCCACAAAGTGGCAGACCACGTAAAGTTACAGAGCGGGGTCACCAAATACTGAGGCACACAGCTTTGCTGACTCAGTAACTGCAGAGTTCAAACATCCTCTAGCATTAACATCAGCACAAAAACTGTGCGCTGGCAGCTTCATGGCATGGGTTTCCTTGTCCTGTAGGTGTAACATGTAGGTGGCCCAGTACTTTTGTCCATACAGTATATGTTGTATTGGAGCGGGTTATGCAACCTTTATGCTCTCTGAAATTGAAAATCTGCTTCATCTGTTGATTTTTCAGTCCACATCCCTTCAAATGAAACCAACATTGAAAATAGTTCATGTAAACTGCTCTGGAAAATTTCAGAAATTACTGAATAGAGTAAAATTCAGAAGTAAAAGTCAGTTTAAAGTGATTGCAGTGCACCCTCAGGGTTAAAATTGAGAGATAATAGTAAATTCTAAAATATAAAGTTTACAAAAAGCAGAGAAAACTACTGTACGTAGTACAGTAATATCTAAGAGATATGATTAGCTACGATTGGCCACCATAAGCTCCCAACCCTAGTAAGGCAAATTTTTAATGCTGTTCATGGGATTTTTTTTTCCTTTGGCATCTAGAAAGTGATGTTGCAGTTCTCTATACTATCTGTAAAGTTTTGTTTGACTTTGTTTTTTTCCACCCATGGAAACAGTCACCAACTTTCAGAGGTCTGATCCAGGTGACTTTTTTGGAAGTTGCATCACATAATTATTAGGGAGGTAGTACACGCCTTTGTTACATACAGTAGAGAAAGATACAATGAACGATTCTGGGAAAACTCAGGATATTGAGGTTGATTTTAGTCTTGACCCCTAATTCCAAGAACACCCATTCCCATCATATTAAAAAGGAAAGAGCTGGTTTTACAGCAATGAGCTCCTTAGGTGTCTTTAACTGTACTTTTTTTTTTTTTTCACAAAGCTGTTTTACTGCTTCTCTCATTTACTGTTAAGTTGACCAAAGTTTCACTTAAAGTCCTGTCTGTCATTCACTCATTTTGATAGTCTGCTGGGAATGAGTATGACTCAACTGACTGAAAGACTTCCTCTCCTCTGTCCCCTCTTACTGAGCGCAGAGTTGGTGGATATGGTTAGCAGCAGTCATAACAAGCATTTTTCAAAATGAGCTTCATCTGATGACAAGCTCAGACATATTGAATGCCTGACAGTGTTTTCCAGCCCAAGTCTCTGATGACGCTGTTCAACAAGGACCTTCTCTCCACCACTATTGAGGGAGGAAATAGAAAAACATGTTCTTGTAAATGGAGTAGACATCATCTAGGAAGGTAATGTTTTTAGCGTCTTACACCCAGCTGGACATGCAGTTTCCTCAAGCTGCTGCAGGGATTTTTATTGAATTTGCCCCAAATCATTATGTTGTCACTTCAATTTCAGTCTCACATATGGCATTACACTTACAGTATATCTTAATGCGTGTGGTTAATACATTTATTACTTAGCCAGAGCGCGTCCATCAACTTGCAACATTTCACCAGTAAACCAATTTCCATTTATTGTCTGCTGCTGAAGTACATCTTTTCTGTCCATATCCGTAGTGACTGCCGGCACTCAGCCAACCCACCCATCTGGCCTCGTTTTGACACCCAAGGCTGCCATCTTGTAAGTCTGAAAAAAGTAAGAGCTATAGAAAGGTGACAACAGTTTTCCTTCCTAGTTTACCCCCCTGCACCACACTGAGCCTGACAAGCTGCTGAAAAATAGGACCAGGTCACATTTCACCCTCAAAAGAATGTGCAAGGGCTGTGAGTAACCCTGTGGTCTGGCTTGGCATGTTTGGTCTGGCTCCTCATAATATCATGTAGTGTGCCACTGAGGACCGAGGGCATGAACACCAAAGAGAAGTGTTGAGGGCGTTCCTACTTTGGACCAAAATCGATGCCAGAACCTAATAGTAGCACTGTAATCAGTCTCCCCCCTAATATTAGCACCATAGCTTTTTTCTCCAGGGTGGCGGTTGGTGTGTTTGGCTCAGTGCGTCCTCTTTGACCTTAAATTCAGTCCTGCGGCTGTGTAAAGCACCTCTTGGCATCATCAGCAGGCAGCACATTAATAAAGCACAGTATTAACCTTGTATATGATGATTTTACCTGACTGAGTGAGAAGATAATGATACCAATGATTTCAAAAACATCCTCGGTTTTGACATTGATCCTTCTTAACATTGCAGATTACAGAACCGATCCATAATGATGCTCTGCATGTCAGGTATGTTATATATATATGTCTTCTTGAGCTATTGTTGCCATATGTTTTTATCATTGCACACTGCTCAGGAAATCCCACGGAGCTGATTTCTCTTTTATCAGAACCAGAAGTGCCTTACGATGGTGGGCTAAAGCAGAGACTGAAAAATGGTCCAGTTACACAAGGAAATTAATTGTGTGGCCCAAAAGGACTGGATATTAACTTAAAGATAACTTGGTCAATTTACTTTAAATCATAGCTGATATTCAATATCACCCCCACTGGATACTCTTACACTACAAGGTTGCTTTCTACTGATGCACCTGTGCTGAATTTGCAGAAAAACTCATATCCTAGTCTGAAAGGGAAGAGCATGTCGCTTCAACTAGAAGTCGATCTCTGCTCAATCAAGCCACCCAGTATGCGCTCTCACTCTAAATTAAAATTAAAATTGATATCCCCAGCAAGGCCAATATTTTTTTGTTCTGCCACTAAATGTCGGCGATTTATCATTCAAACATCCTAGGGTTTTTGTGTAGGTACTTTTGGACCTCAGGTACAGTGGGTTTGATGCTCAGCCAGAGACAATATGGAATCCATGCCAAGAGTCCAAGCTGTGAACGCTTGTCTGAGAGTTACCGTAAATCCTTCTGCTCGCACCACTAAGAAGCTCAGAAAGCCACAGCCCTGCTATTTGCCACCCCTGTGGTCCTTACAGGTAGCCACTGAAACTCCCTTAAATTATGATCTCCGTGTATAGAAGAGCAATGCAAGAACAGAGCTCAATGGATAAAGGCTTACCTGTTGCCCCTTATTTTCCTCAGTGGATAAGGACCAGGGCTGTCAGTTTTCCTCTGTGTTGATTAATCTGTCACTTTATTGGATATGATTCTGATGATTAATGGCATATTATCCTGCCCCTCTGATAAAAACATTAAGCTTTAAGATATTTCCTGATTGAATCTGATATTCCTGGCTGTTATTCCTTAAAACACTAAACTTTTGAATGTGAAAAATCCAAAATGTATTCAGCTCACTATCCTTACTGTAGGAATTACATTATTTTAGGATTAATGTTCAGTATGACTGTATTCCAACTATTAACATTAATTCTATGTAAACTTAGGAAACATTTGAATTTGACCATTCTGGCATGCAAGGAAAGATAGATACATGCGTGATTTCTCTTTGATAAATGAAATGTAAACGTTTTTCATTTTAAACATTTGATTGATAATGGTCATATGGTTCATTAACATGGATCATTGTTCTTTAATTTTACCGACCCTGCACATAAAAAATAACTAACACAGTGACAGTAAACATGATAATGTTCTTAATTTAGATTTTGTTTCAGATGGAAAAGGTTCAGTCAAAGGGGTCCAGAAAGGTGAAGTCCAACACTGCCCCCACCCGGAGTTCACAGCAGGCTCCTGGAGTCACACATCAAGGTCTGTCGCTGGGCCTCGACCCCTGCCCAGATCTCTGTGACAGGGAGAGGCCAAGACTGAGTGAGCCAGAGGAGACAACACACCATAGCTGTGTGTAACTACACAGTGAGTTCTTTCGTTCATTGCCATGCTGTAGCTGACCGCAGGATTGCAGTGTTTACTTAAGAGCCGGTGCATAAGAGAAAGGCGGACCACCGGCAGTCGCCACCCGCCGGGCCCTGGGCAGGACGTGGGACTCATCTTTGTTGAAAATGGCTCTGGAACCTGCCACCTCCCACCGGCCTGGCCTATATTTAGCAACAAACTGAAAAACCTCTTCATTCTTAAAAAGCTGTTTAGGTTTCCATTGAGAAGGCAGTTCAGAGGAGGACGGGTGGTGATGCAGCACTCCTGTGGTCTGAGAGATGCATCTCTTTGCCCATGGACGCATCTGTACGAGATATTGAAGTTACAGTCTACCTAGGACGGACATAATCTAACTTCAAAGCACAGCCTAATGTAATGTGGTAAAATAAAAAGATGGAAAATACATTTTGAGACACTGTTATGGCATAGAGCTCCGCAGCCGAAGAGAAAGAAGGCGATAAGAACAGGATGTGGAAAATACCTCAAACACATGTGAACACTTTTGCCAGTGCAATTATTTTCTTTACTTGGACGTAAATTGAAACTTTTTTTTTTTTTTTTTATCATTTCACTCTCTCATTAACATGAAATGTGACTACCAAGTCTGTAAGCTGTGTGCTGCTAATATGCTGACTAACATACTGTAGAGTCATAATTGCATGTGAACCAGGGCTCATTCCAGACCCACAACGTGATATCAGATGAAAAAGTAGAACAAGATTGCACCTGATCATTGAGGATAAAACTGATAATTCACAGCAAAAGCAAAACTATTACATGCTCCCTTTACAAACTTCCACAAACAAGCAATTGCTATGAATGTTTGCTGTAGAAAACACCAAAAATAATACATATAAATACACAGTTTGTGTCTTTATGCCTAAATCAGTTGGTCTGCTTTCTGTTCTCCACCATGGGTTCTTAAAAATGTTTCTAAAGCTAAATTTTGCACATATTTGAATAAGAATCAAGAGTTTTTGGTTCATTTGTGAAAAAAACAATATTGAATGTTTTCTGTTCTAATGAAGATGTTTTATTAATGATGCTTTGCTGACTCTTAACTTTTTCTGTTTGCACGCCACTCTCGCTTCTCAACGTCTCATTGAAATCGAGAGGAAAGCAAATCCAAGACAGGACATGCGTATTACATGTTTTCATTTGCCCTCATATATGCCTGAATGGTGAAACAATCCCTCTTTTCATGCCCATGGTTTCATTCAGTGGGTGGCGAGAGCACCTCTATGATTGGGGATGAGGGAGGTGGGTGATTTTTTTTTTTCCAAGGTGAGCACCTCATGGGAGATGACTGTTCGCTGCCATTAGTTTAAGTGCAGGAGTGTCAGTTAACCCGACACTGGCACCAGGAATACTTAATACCAGATGGAAGGAGCTGTCCTTGAAGTCTTACACAGAAACAAGCCTTTATTCAGTGTGAGAGAACATAGAAAAAACTGATAACTTAGCAAGGTTACCACAAAGTGTACGTTAAATCCCACATAGGAAAGGGAGGGATAAAGGAGATTGAAGGGGGTGGGGAGGGGCAGGAGTCCAAAGTGGATAAAAACACAGTTTAGATGTTGCTGACTGTAATTTTTTATTGCGTTCAAAATACGCAGGAATATAAAACAAAGCAGTGGTTGTCACGCTAAAGGGTCCAGCTGCTTAAGAGGTGTCAAATTATTGTACCTCAGCTGGATACATCGGTGTTGGACGCCAGGGGGTGAGAAAAGAGCCAAACCCAGCAGACTTTGGCACATTTGTCCTTTACCGCTGGCACGGATGAGCCACGCTGTGAGGCTTCGGAGCATCGATAGGCCCCCGGTGTTTTACTACCCAAAACTATGAGCTGCTACATAATCTGAACCATCGAGACTACCTCCTGGAAGAACAGCAAACATGAAGACAAGTGGTTTTTCCACATGATTCACCCCCTGGTCTACTGACCAAATAGTTCTAATGTAGGGCGAGCTGAAGGGCAGTTCATTCAGGCAGTGAGGCCTGAAAGTTTCCATTTCCAAGATTGAATAAGATAAGAACATATCAGCGAGTACCAGGTTTGTCTTGGCTGCAGGAGATACAGAGCTGAGAGTTATTACTTAAAATAACTTGACACCAGAAAGTCCCATAATTGACAAGGAAATTACATGAAGCCATGTCAGTCTATGGATGCACCTCACACGAAGGTCCCCAAAGAGGTCTCTTGTTGTCAGCTTTGATAAAATCCACTCCCTTTTCTTTTTTTGGTACTTAATTGAAAATTGAGCTTTAGTCCTGCCAATGATTGCAATAAAATGCTGAATGCACTACGCTGTTGGCGTGTTCCCTGATCTGGCACTTGCAACTGTGAGTCCTGCTGAGTCTCTGTTGAGCCTCTGTCTACTTCTCATCCATTAGGGCCGCTTAATGGGGCCCTAGCTTGAGTGAGGAGGCCTGTGAGTTCAGAACCCTGGAGGAAACAGTCGTGGGGCGCAGTGGTGTCACTGCCAACACATCACAGGAGCCTTTCGAGAAGTCTTTGGCTCTTCCCATACTGGTCTGGTACCAGTGTTCAGCCATGTGGACAGAAAAACTAAGCAGAAGCAGGTCTGCGTAGAACTTCAGCCAAGTTAAGCACGGAAATATTTCTTTCCTGCTAACTCGAGGGTCTGGCAGTCACTTGTGTGAGGTTTCCCTTTCATTTTATACAATAGCCACCGGCCACTCGGTTCAGTCATGTCAGGCATGTAAAAAAGGCCCACCTGGCTATGAAGCACAAAGTCAAGTATGTGTAATGTTGGTGCTATTTAACAAACACAGCTGTCTCCAAGATGGGTACTTTGGAAGAAATTCACTTTGATTATGTTAGGCATCAAATAGCAGCGGGTTCTTCCTCAGTAGCTCAGTAGCGCATGCTCTCATTTAACCTGCATTAACAACATTTTTGGCCACTTGGGGGTAGCAGAGACAAGCTGTAAAAAGAATATTAACATTACCTGATCATTTTGATTTGGTGAACTAGTTGGCAGACTGTTCAAACAGGTCTCCATCCTCACAGCAGCAGATATGGAGAAACATTAGCATTTTGTAGGAATTGTTTTTTCTGGCAATTTTACTAATGAACGCATGCTCCTTTGTTTATTACCGAAGTGATTATGTGGCTCTCTGTGAACCATATGCTATTTGTTCTTTTTCTTAGATTTATTTTTTTAGCTTTTGCCTTTATTACATAACAACGGTTGGATGACATTAAGGTAGGGCGATGACATGCAGGAAGGGTGGAATAGGGTGGCATGGAATTCGCACGCCACTGAGCTATGAGGTGCCCTGTACAGATGTTTTTTAGCTGTTCCAGGCTATAAGCTGTGTATAACAAAAACAATGAGCTGAAAGACATTAAACAATCAGTAGCGCCAAGGAACCTGCAGAGTTGTGCACATTACCTACTTTCCTATAGTCTCCTTTGTGGGGAAAAAAATAAATGTGATGACTTTTAATCCAGGATAACGGCACTGACTGATACCCTTCACCTGGAGAGAATCTAACATATCCTTAGTGATGGACTACAGGATTTGGGCAGATTGCTCAGTGATAGGAGGAGTAGGGTGTTAAATTGTTTGTTTGCTTGTTTGTTTACTTGTATTTTATCTTATTTTTATATTCACTAAAATGAGGCATCATGTACACCATGATGTATCACTGCTGTACACGCCATCCATCCATCCATTTTCTTCCGCTTATCCTATTCAGGTTAGCGGGTGGGTAGGGCGAGAGGCAGGGTACACCCTGGACAGGTCGCCAGTCTGTCGCAGGGCCACAGAGAGACAGACAACCATTCACACCTACGGCCAATTTAGAATCACCAATTAACCTAATCCTGCTGTACACTCACTTTAAAAAAAAAAAAAAGTTTGAATAAGAACAAGAAGGGAAACTGCGGCGTTTCAATAATTTTCTGTGGGTTTCTAAGTATGTATAACAAATATTTAGAAATTATGTGAAAATATCAATTTTTGAAACTTTATACGTACTCATTAACAATGATCTGAATTGTGAAGTAAATTAAAGACCTATAGCAGTGCATCTGAATGGGTCACAAGCTACTGCAGAAGAAGCATTTGCAATGACTCTGACAGATAAAAATGTATCCTTTATCATTAGTGCTTATCAAGGACATGGATGGCCTATAGTAAATTTTCCAAGATGATCCAACACTATGTCCCACGGGTGCCTCACTGTGGACTTAATAGAAATTCTTCATTCACTACATAAAAGTTCACACACAGTTATGTTTGCCTTAAGTTCAGCGAGGACACAAGCAAGCTTGTCTCTGCACTCAATAGCCAAATAAAACGGGAAAAGCCTAAATCATAATAGGAATGCAAATACATGGAGGAGTGAGTATGATACAAATGGGCAGACCGCCAAATGGGCATCAGCAAGGGCCAGAAGGCCAGTCTCATTTTTCCTTCTGACAGAAATGTCTACAACTAAGTGTGTGTCCTTTAAGTAGAGTTTAGATTGTCAACAGATGAAAATATACTGTGTGAGCATTACTAGATGGCTGTTCCTTGGCCAGGACACACAAAACTCCGGTGAAATACACTGGTCTGGCTGCCCGCATCCTACCCTCCTTTTTGCACAGGAAACTGCCCAGGATTTGATCTTAATTAGTTTGGCAGCAAGTCTTAACATCCTTGGAGGATTAGAGATTGTTGTGATAGATTAGTGCAGCAAAACTGACCTGAGAGCTGACTGTTATGTAAATCTGGACCATGCAGCAGATCTGTGCCCACGAGGTGACATGTCTGTTATCATACAGTATGCCGAAGTTTTGTATGTGTTTTGTTGTGTCAGTGGAATTGGATCAGACATTCGCTGGGTGGTAAAGGTTGACTTTTCCTAAGGTACTTCTGTGGTTGGCTCAATTGGGATTTAGAGATGCTTAAAATCCAAGATAAACTCAACTGAGGAGTCTATGTTCAACATTTTTCTAAATGATCAGAAATCCTCTTTTAGAACATGGATGTTGGCGTTTATGTTCATTTGAGATGTGCCTTCTTTTCCAAACACAACATGACATTTAGTATTTCAATTGCCAATTCAACTCCCTTGGAATGGATGCACACTGGCTCTTATTTTCACCTAAATTGTTTTTTGTCCTCCTTCAGCCAGTTGTTACATTTGTTCTCTTGGTTTATTTAACAATCATCTGTCAAGAAATGCCATCAAATAAACTGGTCGACATCAGGTGGAGCAGTTCCATTTCAAATGAATTCATTCTGAAAATGTGAATGTTGACGATTAAAGAGTAGTCTTTGATCATTTTTCAGAGGCCATGACTGTTATGCTTAAAGAGGCACTCTCTGTGATTTTTGGCCTGAGTCTTATTTTCTGTATAAATTACATACAAAGAAAGCTTAAGAGGTGTTTCTCAAGGGCTCAACATTTTTTACGCTTACACTCCATTGGCAAATCCGCTATGGAAAAGCTGAACTATACTTGAAGTGCTGTATTTTAGTGTGGTTTGGAGCTGAGGCGGGGATCAATTGCTTGGTTTCTGCAGCAGCATCCCAGAAAAGCCCCAGAGGGGCAGGTCTGAAGGACAGGTGGGGAGCCACACAGTGCCACCTCAAACCACTGTCCCCACAGTGAGGGAAGGAGGGTGTTCGGAGACCAAGACAAACACGAGGCAGTCGAACACTGCCGTGTCTGTGAGTTAGTGTGTAGATCTGCAGCTGGTGATTTTCTTTAAGGGATTCATTAAAAATAATTGACAGATTAATCAACTGTCTACAACATGTCAGCAACATTTGTCTTCTTCCAGACCTTTGAATTATCACCTACATCACATATTTGTTCAATGTAGTGAAATTAAATGGCACTTTAACACGATTACCATCCTGCCAAATAAATGTCCATCACAACTTCCCAATGTCTTGTTTTGTCCAGGACTCTATAAAACCCCAAAGATATTCAACTTGTAATGCAAAATAGAAATGCTGCAAGTGTGTGTGAATGAGTCAGTGTGTGGATGTGTGGCGGGAATCTGAAAAAAAAGGTGTATATTATGATTATTACGTCAGCTTTTGTTCTTTTCTTTTAAGCTGTCCTTGTGTCCTTGACCTACATAAGTACTCATGGTTCAAGGTGAAAACTAATGATGGTGCTGATGCTTCTTTAGCTCACTAAAAGTCCCAAAGCCAGTTTAGTACACATCTCTGAAGAGCATCTTAAAACATATTCTTTGGCTTACTGTCAATTTTATACCTTTTATTTTGAAAGTCGACCAAGTAATTATCCTTGCTTGTCTTTTCCCTGTAAAGCAGACTGTGTGTTTTTATAATGTTAAGTTTGCTTGCTTTCTGACTTGATAATGAACAGCTTCAAGCCTTGAATAAATTATTTCTGTATAATAATTTATGTGGCATATACTGCCCTCTTCTGTTACAGAGGCAGACTTCATCTAAATCGCTGAACATACGCCCGTTGCCATAATATGTAACATGAAAATCTTTAGTGGCGCTATAGTTATTAGAAATAATTAACAGTTATTTACTGTTAAGGATTAGACCACAATCATGCGACAAACACGACGGACGGAAACTGCAGCTGTATGAAAGCTTATAACAGTCAGCGCCATTAACATTGTTCTCTCTTCCCTTATTGCGACCAAAATTAGCGTTTTAAACTCGTATCTGCCTATTTCATAAAATAATAGTATCGACAAAGTCGTGAAAATGAAATGAAGGTGAGAGTTTCATCGACAGGATTTATGTAAAACTGTTATCTAAAACACAGTGGCTGCGGTTTCTTTGTCGCGGCAGGTTGCCAGTGTGCCATTCACAGCAAGCCAATCAGAGAGGAGCTTACTACCGCCTTCCATCCAATCGCGGCGCTGTTTATTCTTTGGCCCTGTTGCGACCGCGGACAGACAGAAGCAAGTGGACCGGTTTGAAGCTAAGCTAATTCAGTCAAATAACAGCAAGTTAATTTAGCTCTTTGCACTGATTTCATTTACAGCACACGCGCTTATCTGTTTTCGAAAAATTGGAGCTGTCTGTAAATGGTTTAACCGTTAGGCTAACGAGCAGAATTTGACGTTTATTTTAATAAACCGCTTCTGTCCTGCTAGCTTAACTGGCAGTGGGTAGGCGCCACTTCTGTTTGACAACAGCGCTATTCCGTCACGTTCCCGGTTTTGTTTGTAGCGGCTCAGTGAACCAGCTAATTTCCGTTAGCCACGAAGGAAATCACTCGGAGATTTAAAATAGTAACAATAAAGTTAGAATGGCAGAATTCCTCGAAGATCCGTCAGTTCTCACGAAAGATAAGCTGAAGAACGAGCTCACGGCAAACAACGTGCCGCTTCCCAGCGGAGAGCACAAAAAAGAAGTGTACGTGCAGCTGTATCTGAAGAACCTGACCATACTGAACAACAAGAAGACCCCACCTGCAGACACCTTCTCAAGCGATGAAGAGCTGCCTGCCCCAGTGGTGTCCAACAAAAGTCGCTCCGGAAGGGTACGTTTCTGATTGCTGCCCGGTTAATCTAAACATTTTCCGACATGTGGTATGGTACGACCATGTGCCTGTTTGGACTGGCTTAAGTTTTGAAAATTGCCGCACTGATGGATGCATATATGATTTTC